>JAJAGP010003833.1:0-63498 GCA_025084515.1 Ancistrus triradiatus | reverse complement strand
GTTCATGATACTGACTCTACGGTTGCACATATTTTCAAACAAAAAAACTTTCATCACAATTAAAAGAAATGACTACAAACAGAGGGACTGTGGTAGACTAGTGGTTAAGGTACTGGACTACGGACCAGAAGGTCCAGGGTTCAAATCCCACTTCTGCCAAGCTGCCACTGTTGGGTCCTTGAGCAAGACCCTTAACCCACAATTGCTTGGATTGTAAGACTGTATCGATTGCAAGTCACTCTGGATAAGGGCGTCTGCTAAATGCTGTAAATGTTTAAAATTGTAAACAAAATGTTCTATTATAGCTTTGCCATATTTTAAACACCACGTGAAAACATTCCTTTTTTTATCCTTTTACGGTTTTATATATTTATTTTTTGTCCATATCCTTTATCTGAGGATTATGGTATATATTAAGTCTGACCAGGCTTGTGGTGTAATTGTAATGGGTTTATGGTGAAGATGAGTTTTCGGTGGACTTGTGGGCCAGGGCCTGGATTCAGGAAAGTGTTTTACGAAAGAAAATCTCCTTAAATGTGTGTTTTTCCATTCTTAAGAAAAAAGTAACAAAAAATATTTATTCTTCAAATAATTTTATAAGAATAAGAATGATCTTTTCTTAATTTTAAGAACGAGTGGCATTCTTAAAAACCTTGAACAGTTTCATAACTAACTTTAAAGTTTAGTTATTGGAAACACATTTCTGAAGAATAACAAATAAAAAGGGAATGTGTACTTTTCTTCTATAAAAGTGTAAACAAAAAGAATCGTTAGTCTGCTGATTAGGTGGGTCCGTCCCCTTTTTAGGTGCTCTCAAGAACCCCTAAATTGAGACCCAGCACACCTAAGAGTAAGAGTAAATAGCAATTTTTTTGTTGATGATTTTAGTTGCACCTAATTTAAATATCTACGTTATTTCATCTAAAATTGAAAACCAAAGCAAACAAGCAAGCTCACAGAGCCTTTACATTTACATTTACAGCATTTAGCAGACGCCCTTATCCAGAGCGACTTACAATTGGTACAGTCTTACAATCCAAGCAATTGTGGGTTAAGGGTCTTGCTCAAGGACCCAACAGTGGCAGCTTGGCAGAGGAGGGATTTGAACCTTGGACCTTCTGGTCCATAGTCCAGTACCTTAACCACTAGGCCACCACAGTCCCATAACACTTTAAACGTCCTCAGTCTCAAATTGATCTTTACCTTGATTAGTTCACAATTGCAGAATGGAGAACAGGGGCGTTTCTAGACTACTTGTCATTCTGGGGCACATTCAGAATTTAGAGGGGCACAGCTGTACCCGTCTGCTTGCCAATCGCTCCTCAGGGCACAACTGTGCATACGAAATAAGCCTGTTAAACACTACATAGATGAAGTGATTTAACACTAAAGTCTGTGTTACTCTACTATGGATGAGAAATGAAGAACAAATGAACACTAAAGGATTTAGATTTTGTTGAAGCTAATGTAACTGATGCTTTAGGTAATGTAATGAGTGCCTTTGCTTTATTGCTCTAATATGTACTACGGTTATAAGTGGAAAAACATACAGCTAGGAGCTCTCATTACATTGCCTGCAGCATGGCTGACTTTCTTTTATATATTTGCGGATGTCCGTTACTCCAAAAAATCGAAAGAAACTGACTCTGACAAGCTGTTGGAAAGATGCCAGGGCACTATGGGAAATGTAGTGTCTGTAGTGAATTTGCATGGCGTGTCCTGTAATGCTGCTCAGCGATTCAGGATAGAATTGACTTTTTACCGCCATGATTTTAGTGGGGCACAGCAACATTAGGAGGTGTGTGGCTTGGATCTTTCATTGGCAGCCTTGTGATTTACGTTCTGTTTCATAGTGGACTTTTATGTGGTTTATAGTTTTTCATTATGAGCCGGCTTCTGATCAATATCCTTTTACAGTATGCTTTTTGTCCAGATCCAATATGTGAGGATTATGGTCTATATCAACTCTTACCAGGCTTGTGGTGTAGATCCTTTATCAGCAGATTTTTAATCCATATGCATTAAGCTTGTGAAGTAGATCTCTAAGATCTCATTTCTAAAAAAACATTTTTAGTAGGCTTGAGGTTTAGATCCTTTCTCAGCTTGGGGTTAAAAAGTCAGGACCCTTTATCAGTAGATTTATCACTCAGGTACCTTAGCATTAGACCTACAGTAGTGTGCAAAAGTCTTAGGCCACCATTAGATTTGATACACCATTGTTTTGCAAGGGTATAATGACCATATATGATTATTTATCAGTCATTTTATTAGAATACAACCGGAACATACTGTACATTTGTATTCGGTATAAAAAAAATTGAAAAAAATATAGGCTACACTGGCAAGTATTTAGTGTGACCTCCTCTTACACTTGAGCAATAGCAGCATCTGGGAGTGTCATGCCAAGTCGACCCTTCTACAGTCGAATCAGGAATGGTGTTTTTGGAAGGGTAGCAGCCAAGAAACCACTTTTTCAGAAGGGGAACAGGGTGAAAAGGCTAAGCTATGCTAAAGCTCACAAAGATTGGAGTGAAGATCAGTGGAAAGAGGATTATACAGTGACGAATCCAGGTTTGAATTTTTTAGGACCAGTCATCGACAGTATGTTATATATGTTCTACAGATCTTGAACAAATCTAACGGTGGCCTAAGATTTTTGCACAGTAGGTTTGTGGATCATGCCCTGATGCTTTATCAGCTGGCTCATGGTTTAGATGATTTTAACCAAGGTTATTGTCATGATCCATGTTTAACAGACTTATGGTTCAGATCCATTATCAGTTGGTTTGAGGTCCAGACCATATTCCAGAGAGATTGTGGTACAGATTATTTTCAACAGGCTTGTTTTAAATCCTTTGGCCTATGGTCCATATCTATTACTGCTAGGCCTGTGGTTCCAGTTCTTTATAAGCAGGCTTTTGGTTCTGATTCTTCATTAACAAGCCTACATGGTCCATATTTTTTATCAGCAGGCCTGTGGTTCATATCTATTACTGGAAAGGCTTGTGGTTCTGATCTTTTATCAGTGAACTTATGGTCAAGATCCTATTCTAACAGGCCTGCAGTTCAGATCTTTTATCAGTTGGTTTGTGGTCGAGACTGATTTGACCACCCTTATGTTTTATATCCTTTTTCTGCAAGCTTCCAGTACACATGTTTTTTTAGAACTTGTATGGCTCAGATCAGATTGTAATGGGTCAATTCACAAACGTATCTTGAGAAGAACTTCATTCTTAAAAAAGAAGTTACGAAAAACTGTTCTTTTTCAAATAACTTCTTATTTTTTCTTAACTCTTTTCTTTTGAACAATTCTAAGACCAAGTGGCATTCTTAAATACATTGTTCTTAAATGTTTTCTTAACCTTACGACAGCCTCACACTTGCCTTAGGCTTTTAAGCAGTTTAATAACTAACTTTAAACAGTTTAGTTAGTGGAAATAGCAATGATTCTCGCAATAGGTGGTAACATAGAAGCTACTGAAGTCCATGCAGAACTACTCTGAGGGAGAAGCTGCTTTGTAAAAGTAGTTGTGTGTAGTATTATTTGTGTGTATTAACTGTTGATTTGTGTGTGTTCTTAGCTGAGGTGAGCGCAGTGTTAAAGCTGGAGAACACCGTGGTGGGTCAGACGAGCTGGAGGCCTATAGGAGACCAGGCCTGGGACCAGAGCTTTACTGTCGAACTGGAGAGGGTATGTTTTTTGTGTTAGGGCATGAGTATGGGTGTACAGTGTTTCCGCTAGGACTTTTTGCAGCATCGACCCAACCCCCTACCCCCGGGAAGTGAGCGTGGCATGGTACCAAATTTCAGCAATACTACATACAAGATTAAATAAAATAAAATAAAAACGTTTTAACCTATTTATTTACATCCATTTGCACATATGACATCTTTACCCACAAAGATCTTGCTGTGATATATCTCAAAATAAATTTCTACTGAAATAAATGTATTGAAATAAAGCCTTCAGCTTCACTACTATCATGCTTGGTAGTAACGGTAGCCAAGTAAACTTGGCCTTAAGCCTTTGTTTGTTTGCCGCAAAGACTGTGACTTCAATTTTAATTAAGTTACAGTAAAACCTGGCTGAAAAGTTAAAGTTAACTGTAAAACCCAACTACCTAAATAATTTTGCCGCCGCTGCAAAATCCATGTAGCAGAAACACTGGTGTACATTTGTACCAAGCAGGAGCATTTCTAGGCTAATTGTCATTCAGGGGCACACACAGAATTTAGAGGGGCACCGCTGAGGCAGAAATGGGCATTATGGGAAATGTAGTGTCTGCAGAGACTGTGTCCCTGTAGTTCAGCTCAGCAATTCAGGATAAAGTTGACTTTTTACTGCTGTGATTTTGGTGGGGCACAGCAACATTTTAGTGGGGCACTGAGAGCTCTAAACTCTTTGCAAAGTCTTGGGATGTGAGACAGTTGCGACCTTCTTGTTGCATTCAGTCATCATGAGATAAAGCAGACGAAACCTTCCCTTTCTCATACTGGGGTTATGTTTATTATTGGGTGTGGAAGTACAGTAGTTTAAATACAGATGCAGAAATCAGTTAACCACGCTTTTTTACATGTACTTTTATAGCATTTATCAGGTGCCCTTATCCAGAGCAACTTACAGCTTGTACAGTCTTACAATCCAAGCAATTATGGGTTAAGGGCATTGCTCAAGGACCCAACAGTGGCAGCTTGGCAGAGGTGGGATTTGAACCCTGGACCTTCTGGTCCAGAGTCTCTGTGGTGGCCTAGCGGTTAAGGTACTGGACTATGGACCAGAAGGTCCAGGTTTCAAATCCCACCTCTGTCAGGTTGCCACTGTTGAGTCCTTGAGCAAGACCATTAACCCACAATTGCTTGGATTTTAATGACATCATCTAAAATTACATAAATGGAAATATAAGTGTGAGGACTCCACAGACGTCTGTATTTGTCGTTCCTCAGTCCAGAGAGATGGAGATTGCTGTGTACTGGAGGGATTATCGCTCTCTCTGTGCACTCAAGTATCTCAAGCTGGAGGATTTCCTGGACAACCAGAGACATAGGATACACCTGGAAATGGAACCCCAGGGCGTACTGCTCGCTGAGGTACACACAGATTATAGATGAAACTAAAACCATAGTGTGTTACGCATTCAATGAACAAGCGATATTTGGCAAAGCACTCTGGGTCACTCTCTTTATGTCTTTGTTTCAGATAACCTTCTTCAACCCTGTGATAGAGAGAGGTCCCCGACTCCAGCGCCAAAGGAAGGTCTTCTCCAAACAGCAGGGTGGGTTATGTTTAAGTTTTGCCCTATAGGCCTATTGCTTCCTAATGTTTCCTGCATTTTTCAGAAGCAGGCTTGTGAACCACATCCATATTCACTAGGGTTATGGTTTAGATTCTCTGGCTAGATTTGGTCTGGGTCAGTCAGTGCCTGTGCTGCACCACTGTGTTGGCAATGGAACAGCATCTCCTTCTACCAGGACACGGCGTTCTTCCGCAAAAAGACTTCACACTGGTGTTTAATTGACATGCTGTAGAAGTAATATTCAATACTGGCTCCTTACACCCTCTCTACATTCTCTGTAATTCTTACAGTTAGACGTGGGTAATCTGGAAAAAATATCATATAACACTGTTTTTAGGCTGAATCACGATCCACAATGTTTATAACAGCTCCTTTACATTTTGGCTTTAAAGAATAATTTGTAACTGTTCACATCAACCAAACTGATTTCTCTACTAATAAAAAGAACAGAACTCTACTCGCAAAAAAGAGCAGAAATAACAGAGCACTTAGGCTAGTAGAATCTTTTTTAACAATCTGTAATAAAGTGCACTTCAACAAAAAAATGGAAACATCACCTCCATGTTCCAGGTGTCCATCAGTAAAAAGCTATAAATATGCGTGTTTAAGGTGGTAGTAACTTCAGGCTCCTGCAGATGACATTGCACAAGGATGATTGGGCTATAAATACCTGCGGGGTGTGTGACTGAATTCACAGACTGAGAAGAGGTGGTACAGTGCAGTGAATGTCTCATTTGATGTGTGGAAAATGAGTCGCAAAGCAGACGATAACGATTGGTAAAAAGGAGTGATTTGCAAGAGTATCACAGTGTTCGGTCATACAGGTCTACCAGCAGTGTCAAAAAAACCCAGTCTACTGGAAATTCTCCTCAGAAGTGCTTCTAGAAGTCAACGCAGGTCTGAAAGCACACTTTGCAGGGCACTGCATACCGTGAACATACGGAGCAGAGTGGCACGCAAGAGGCCTTTACTCACTTCTGCTCACAAAGTTGCCTGGTTACAGTGCTAAGAGTTCAAACCCCAGCTCTGCCAAACTACCAGTGTTAAGCAAACCCCTTAAGCTCTTAACATAATTGCTTGTAATGTACACTGCAAGTTGAGGAGTATCAGGATTACTACAACTAAACGTAAACAACTTATTATTCAGGTAAAGCATTTTTGAGGGCCAAGCAGATGAACGTGGACATCGCAACCTGGGTCCGCCTGCTGAAGAGCGCCATCCCAACCAGCACCTCAACCAACAGCTTCCCGCACAACTCAAACCCACAAAGCACAGGGTGAGGAGTCACACACAAGAAACACAAACCTCACATGTAGCTACCTACCTGTGAACGTGCCTAGTGCAATGTTCAACATTCATGAAGGACTCTGGAAGTATTAACACTGTCTTTAAACCCCACAGTAACTCTGCTGCACTTGATATACAGTACTGTGCGAAAGTCTCAGGCCACCATTAGATCTGTGGTTTTAGCAATGGTATAAAGACAATTACACAATTATTTCTGAGTCGCTTTTAGAATACGACCAGAAAATACAGGAAATTTGTATGCAGTATTGAAAAACTGAAAAAAGGCTACAGTGGTGATTATTTAGTGTTTCCTTCCCTTACTCTTGAGCAATAGCAGCATCTGGCAGCTTCATCGGGATGCCAAGTTGACCCTTCTATAGTCCGAAGAAACTTGATCAGGAATGGTCTTTTTGAAAGGTAGCAGCCAAGAAACCACTTTCTTAGGAAAGTCACAGTAAATAGTGACTTTTACCTGTAGAAGCCATTTTTAGAAAGTTTCTTTTTTGTGTGTGTACATATTTCCTGTATTTTCTATTTATGCCTTAATAAAGAGACAGATAAATAATCATACAACGGTACCAAGGAAATTTTTCCCATAAGGAATCATGTAAGTTGAATGAATCCGTTCCAGACCCCCAGAAAATCCCCCCTGTATAAGCACTTATTTGTACTGTACAGGTGCTCCCTGATTTATGATGGAGATATGTTCAACAAATCCATCATAAGATAAATATATCATGAACTGATGAGTTATACTTTATGATGATAAGTAATGATAATAAGTTAAGGTTTCAAAAACTTAAAGTAACCTACAGTTGGCCAAAATCATTAACACAAAGCTTATTTTATAAAAAAAAGTCTTAAAAATCTTATGTCAGTTAGTGAGTAATGGATTGAAAGTGAAAAGTAAAAAGCAAAACACTCACTCTATTGGTGAACTCAGGGAGAAACTTTTTAGGACCCATGGAGATTTATTTGCACTAAGAATACATTATTGTAGATGTAAAAATAAAGAAAAAGAAACGATAAACACAGCGGAGATCTTCACTGAGCAACGGCTATCTGAATCTGAATCACTGAGTCACTGTGTTCTGAATCGTGAATCAGTTTAAGCAAGTGCGCTGAGTGTCGAGCAAACGACGAGAGTCGAGACCAATTTTTCTGGTCAAAATGCATTGAGAACCGAGGTACCACTGTACCTATTGCAAAAAACAAGAAATCTAAAGGTGACCTAAGACATTTGCACAATACTGTAGTGTCAGTCCTGTACTGAGAATAGTTCTCCATCTAGCCGAATAATTTCCACTTTGTAATGTGGTGCTCTCTTTCCATTAATGAACGGGGTCGGATGGTCGCTGATACATTATATTTAATAATCGTATACCAACAACGTACGCCTGTATAAACCGGTTAATGAGGTGTGGGGTGAAAGGTCTCATATATATAGTAACGCAGTCTGTATTTCAGGCCCATCTCAGAAGACAAGGTAACTGTGGACAGCGCCTCTCCTCCACGATCCGACAGCCAGAGGAAACCGGTGAGAGACAGAGAGATGGGGAATCAATTATGTAATATGTCCCGACTGAATAGCAAGCAGTCAATATGGGGTAACGACACAACAGGTAATGGGGAATGGGTTTGTTGGGATGGGTCTGTATATTTCAGGTCCATTGGTCAGTGAGGTAATATCACTCCAGATTCTTTAGGATTTCAAAAGAGAGAGAATAAACCAGAGAGCAGATGGGGCAGTGAGTCTTAACTCTGCTCTCTGTGACTTAAACTCAGTTATATAGCAGGGGCAGGAGATGGACTGAGAGAGCAGGGGGAGAGAGAGGTAACAGATGGCGTGGTCAACGGGGGTCTGAGATTAAGGGATTGATCGTGAAGATGATTTTTTTGGTAGAAATCTAATTAACACTAGCAGGGTTGACCCTTGAGTGCCACAGTGGTCTGTTTTGCTTTGTCCACCACCGCGGAGACCTGTGGCCATGTCCAGGCGGTGAGTCCAGTTTAGACGAATAGACACAACTGGCCACATCTGATGAAGTTGCTTATATTCCTGCCTACCTGTATGGTGGCTCATTTACATTTACAGCATTTAGCAGACGCCCTTATCCAGAGCGACTTACAATGGGTACAGTCTTACAATCCAAGCAATTGTGGGTTAAGGGCCTTGCTCAAGGACCCAACAGTGGCAGCTTGGCAGAGGTGAGATTTGAACCTTGGACCTTCTGGTCCATAGTCCAGTACTTTAACCGTTAGGCTACCACAGTCCTAGCTCTCTCATTAAATTGGAGTATTGGCATCGCAGTTCTCAGAGGCGAAAGTTCTCAAAGTTGGAAAAACATCTATTTACGTACTTTTAGGAGGGCACTTCTACTCCTGCTTATATTGGTCAGGTTCACAGGTAGTGTCTGGAGCCTAACCTGGAAATTCTTTGAGTGGAGGCCAAGGTACACCCTGGACGGGGCGCCTTCATGTTGCAAGCTTCACCTGGGATTTGAACCCAGGCCCTTGGGAAGTTTTCATTTTCCAGCAGCTGGCAGTTCAGTTCAATTTTAGTGCTTATAAGAGTAGATTCTGTCATGAAAAGCTGAGTTTAGACCCCAAATGAGAAGGACCATTGAGAGGAACCAGACTCGGATAAGGAACCCATCTTCCTCTGAGTGAGACCAGAAAACAGGGTTCACTTAAAAGTATTTGACTATAAAGAAAAAGCATAAGAAATGTAATATAGGAGGCTGTTATTAAGAGTCATAATGAGAGCCTAAGTCACACTGTTCCTCTCTCTCTCAGGTGGTGGATGCTGTATCCCATCCTGATCATCCTCCAGACCAGCCTGTCAAGCTCAGCTCCCACAATTCCCAGAACAGGTACCTCCCACTGTCACACAATATGGAGTTTCGACACCAGGCCAGCATGAAGCATGGCACACACCCACTCGTACACAAATGTTCGTACACAGCACGGCGCTCTCGCACACACACCTACACGCAATATGAATTTCCTGGCTTCATCTGGACATGTTTAACACACTCAGCCGGACACAGCTGAACCTGCAGTCGTGTTATATTACAGCAAGATGATGCTAATAGACTAACAATAGAACACCATATGACATTTACATTTACATTTACAGCATTTAGCAGACGCCCTTATCCAGAGCGACTTCCAATCCAAGCAATTGTGGGTTAAGGGTCTTGCTCAAGGACCCAACAGTGGCAACTTGACCTTCTGGTCCAGAGTCCAGTACCTTAACTGCTAGGCTACCACAGTCCTACAATACATTTAGCAGATGCCCTTATCCAGAGCGACTTACAATTCAGTCTTACAATCCAAGCAATTGTGGGTTAAGGGGCTTGCTGAAGGACCCAAGAGTGGCAGCTCTGGCAGAGGTGGGATTTGAACCCTGGACCTTCTGGTCCATAGTCCAGTACCTTACCCGCTAGGCTGCCACAGTCCATTACAGTCCACAGTGACATTATAGTACAGTAATATCACTTGGACTGGGTCAAATAGAACATGTCAGATATGCAAATGTTTGAGGCACAGCTCTCTCTCTCTCTCTCTCTCTCTCTCTCTCTCTCGCAACAGCTTTCTCTGATCCAGGCCAGCACATTCAGACTGCTGAGCAAAATTTGACTTCATTTTGTGAATTTCAGTCAATATGTACATACTGTTTGAAATATGCACATAGTGTTATTTGTACATATGTACATATTTAGTTTGGTTTGTTCTATACAGAGAGTTAAAACAAAGTTTCTTTTTGTTTACATTTTTATACAAGAAAAGTTCACTATTTTGGATTGTTACTCTTCAGAAATAAATAACAAATGTTTTCTCTCAGTTATTTAATATAAGGTGAAGCTACAGTAAGATAAAATAAGAGAATGCCTTTATTGTCGTTGTACAATTATACAATGAAATTAGGATTGCTGCTCCAGAACATTACAAATCTACACAAAAACAGAATAAGACAGACAGACTAAGTCAGGCAAACACACCAAAACTTTGCACTTCAAGGTTAGTGTTACTCTGATAAGCTACATTTATGAGGTATTTCACTGATAGAATAGGGCATTTTGTTTACAATTTTAAACCTAATGTTTCTAGTCATGTTGTTGAATTGCAAGGGACTAAAGTTTTATTGGTATAAAGCTTATGTTCAAATCTGCACAACAGCAGCGGGTCTGTGGGATCCCAGAGCTGCATGAAGCACCTCCGAAGTTCAAGCATGGACACACAGCTTCACTGATTATCCTGTCACTGTGGTTGTGTTTATGTTTGTGTGTAGGCAGAGCAGAGGGCCTCTTTGTCTGCAGGATTTTCGTCTCATTGCTGTCTTGGGCAGAGGGCATTTCGGCAAGGTAACAGAGCAATCGCATGCATGATAGTGTGTGTGTGTGTGTCTGTGTGTGTGTTATTCACTGTGCTGTGTGTTATAGGTTTTACTTTCAGAACACAAACGCTCAGGGGGTCTGTACGCCATCAAAGCCCTGAAGAAAGGAGACATTATCGCCCGAGACGAGGTGGAGAGGTACAGCTCACTTCTAAATGGTCCTCATTTAAACGAAACGATTCTTAACTTCTAAATCAACCTTGTGTTTTTTTGGTCCTCGGTTTGATCCCAGGTGGACTGGCCTGGGTCCTTTCTGTCTGGAGTCTATATGTGACTAGTTCCAAAATAACCTTGAGTGTTGATGTAACTTTGTGTCTGTCGTTGAATGGGTTTTGATGCAGAAGAACGACGTCAAATAAACTAACCTGTTACGCTGTGGAACACTCATGTGCCTGGTAAAGTGGGTGTATTGATGCCCTTGATCCTAGTCCGTTTAGCCCTTTTCCTAAGTGCGTTTAGTACTTTTTAGCACCGATGCTGCCTTCAAGTGGTGATTTACAGGATGAGCACACATGAACGCCATATTTACTCGTGGGAAATTATTTTGATGAGCCCTGACTTTCCGAGGTGGGGGTGTGTCAGTAACAAAACGTTACTGTGGTTGCCAGTATGGATGTTGCTACTACAGTAGACGGTACAAGTTTTGAGCTCATTAGCAGTCGTTTTGCATGTTACCTGTGCAGTTCAACTTGCATATATTTTGTGCACCACTTGCACTGGTGTTGATGAGAAATAGCCACAAAGTTAATGAGAAGAATCCTGAAAGTGTCGCTCCTGGCATAGTAACGGGATAGAAACATTACTCACGTAATACGTGTCCTGTTCGCTTCATTTTCTTATAGTAAGGCAAAATAAACTTGTGTTTTGGACTATACAAAAACAGAAGTATAAAAAAATGGTTTCTTTTGGAATCCGTTTTACCTCCCATTCAAAAACCACTGGAACGCATCATGCCATGGTTATGACTTCCGAACCCGTAAGTAGGCATCGCTTCCACAAACTTCTGCAGTGTCCCAACATTTATTTCTGTCCAGAGCTGCATTCATTTTTTTCCAAGATCTTGTACTGATGATGGAGATTTGTTCCACTGCACAAAGTCTCCTCCAGCACATCCCAAAGATTCTCAATGGGGTTCAGCTCTGGACTCTGTGGTGGACAATCCATGTGTGATAATGATGGCTCATGCTCCCTGATCCACTCTTTCACAATCTGACCCTTCTGGAACAGATGAACATCTTCTCCACGACCACAGGATGTGTCTTTGACATGGTTGTTTAACAAATGAGAAGCTCCTCACTGCATCAGTTAGGGTTAGAGAACTTGTTGAAGCTGAAACATCATCATAAATGCAGAAATTATCCGATAATTTCTTTAACGATTTGCTTAGTTAAATCCAGGTGGTGAGCTTTTTTGGCCAGGCAGTGCATTATTACAGTGTAAATGTGAAAGTTCTTATTTATTGAGGGCTGAGCTAAGCAAGTGAGTGACAGGCATGTTATTCCACTGCTCTACCAGCAGATCACATCAGATCTGAGCGAGTTTTATACCTGGCACCATCTGCCAGTAAAGCAGAGTAATTGCAAGTGTGTTTTTTAGGCTCCTTATTCCCTCTCTCTCTTTGTCTCTCTCTCTCTCTCTCTCTCTCTCTCTCTCTCTCTCTCTCTCTCTCTCTCAGTCTGATGTGTGAGAAGCGGATCTTTGAGGCAGTGACGGCTTCTCATCACCCGTTCCTGGTGAACCTGTTTGCATGTTTCCAGACGCCAGAACACGTGTGTTTCGTGATGGAGTACACGGCTGGAGGAGACCTCATGATGCACATTCACGCTGATGTCTTTGCTGAACCTCGCTCTGTGTGAGTGTGTGTTACAAACCAAATCCGTCCTGATGTGTAGTGTGTGTCTTCTTCGTCTTCTTCTTCTTTCGGTTTCTTCTCCCTTTATTCAGGGATCACCACAGCGAGTTAAACCGTTTCCACCTCACCCTGTCCTCCACGTCTCGTACTCTCACCCCAAACTCCTGCATATCTCCTTTACCACACCAATACTCCTCTTTGGTCTTCCTCCCGTCTCTGTCTCTTGCCTGCATCTCATCCTCCAACATCCTCCTACCAATATAATATCCGCTATCCCCTCGGCCCTGTCCAAACCATCCTCAGTCGTCCCCTCTCGAATTTTTGTCTCCCCCATTTTTCCAACTGTGGCTTCCCTCTGATTAATCTCATTCCTAATCTGTTCACCCTAGACACTCCTAAAGAGAACCTCAACATCTTAAGTTGTGTATCAATGAATATATATATATATGTGTGTCTGTGTGTGTTTGTCCTTCAGGTTCTATGCTGCGTGTGTGGTTTTGGGCCTGCAGTACCTTCATGACAATAAGGTTGTTTACAGGTAAGTGTGACAAGCATGCTGTGTGAGACTACACACACACACACACACACACACACACACACGCTTCCCTTCTGCAGTGTACAGTCTTATGCAAAAGTTTGGGCAACCCAGCAGTCTAATATGGTGACCCAGTTTAGGATTCCCACAGGCAAAACTGCCCAGAAGTGACCTCTACCCAGCCCTACACTGGCACCCTGCTAAGGGTACATGCTCACCTTCACTGTGTGATTTCCAGAGACCCGTCGACCCTGACCAGGATATGTGGATAATTACATAAAATATATAAGAAGAAAGCATGCCCAGATCCAAAGAGACCTCTCATAGTGGAGCCTAGTCTGGATGGGCGCTGCACAGAAACAGCTGGTCATGTCTGAGGGAGGAAAGGCTGAGCAAGGGATCACCTTCATGTCGCTGCTGGTTGTTCCTTGCCTCTTGGTCTGTTCTTGTTGGTGCTACTCTTTCAGCACAGGAGTTGTGAGCAACTGTGGGCTGCTGTGAGACTAAATTTGGAGAAAAGGGGGGAACAAAAAAAAAAAAGAACATCAACATGCCCAGACTTTTGTGTAAGACTGTCTAAGGCATGTGTAAGAAGGTATAAGTTCATGTAGGTGTTTATTTGTTTGTTTTCAGGGATCTGAAGCTGGATAACTTGCTGCTGGACACTGAAGGTTTTGTGAAGATCGCCGATTTCGGTCTCTGTAAAGAGGGTGTGTACTGTAATATGACAACATAATACACTGGAATAATGGGAATTGAATGAATGGGTTCCAGACCCCCAGAAAATCCCCCCTGTATAAGCATTATATGCATTAATTGATTGTATTGTGCAGGAGCTCCTGATTTATGATGGGGATATGTTCAACAAATGAATGAACTGAGGAGTTTAACTAAGGTTTGGTGCATCATAGCGGAGACGAGGGTGAAGTTGGCGTCATATTCGCATTTTCCGGCCCACCTTAAATGACTGCAGTTACATTATGGCGCCTGTAGGTGGAGATTCAGCCTCGTGGTTCCGCAAGAAGATGTTATTATTAGGGCGGCTGTGAACTGAACATAAAACTGAAATAGCTGTATGTCAGAATGGGGAGGCAGGTCCCACACACGCATACAGACAGACATACACAACGGCTGAACCGAGTAACTGCGTGGGGGCAGTGTTACAAACAAACCCGTAGCCCGATCTTGTAGAATGAGGAATGTGGGAGGAAACTGGAATAAACCGTGGAAATAAACACAGAGTAAAAACCCTAACGTAAAAAGCGAATGTTATATAGACATCGCTTTATAGGTATGAGCCCCTTAACGTCCATCTGATCAGCGCCTGTTGAGGTATTGAAATGATAATAAATTGTAATTTCTGAAATAAATTCTGAGATAATAAAAGAGGAAATAAAAACCTGTCTTTTAACTCTGGACATGGCAGACATATATGTGTATAACAATTTAGGATTTGGACACAGTGGCATTAGGGATGATGTGTTATACTCTCTGACATATTTATGTATCGTTTTTTACAATTAAGTTTTTTACGAATTACAGTGGGTTAAAAAGACTGTGTGACAATGGTAATGTCCGGTTAATGTCCTGTTTCACAGAACATAATGCAAATGCATGTACTGTATTTGTTTATTATCCCCAATATATCAATATATTACATTATTCAGCTGTTACTGTGGTTATGTCAAGAGGATGTTACGTTGTCACTACTGTTAATTAAGACAAGGCAGGATTTATAACAGATTAAGGCAGAATTTTTATGCAATTCCACCAAGCCACCACTAAAGTGTAAAGGCGTTTACATAATTCTTTGGACTGGCGGCATCTGCAGGTAGAACGGGGGTATTGCATGATAACTATGAATTGCCGCTTTCATAAAAATGGCCACAAACCAAGCAAATAATCAGTTTTTATCTAATGAAATTGAAATGTTGAACGTCTTGCCTCAGGGTTTTTTTTAGTCATAAAGCATTTTGACAGAGTTAAGAGCCTTATGCAAAAGTATACGCACCCCTGATCAAACTGTGTTATGTTGATTTAATGCAAGTGTGTTTTCACTCTTCCAGATGATTCGCTACTGTTTGTTTACAAGTTCTCAGAACTTTATTGACTTGTTAATGCTTCATTAAAATTTGCAAAAATATGCAAATCTCTCTCTCTGTCTCTCTCTGTCTCTTTCTCTCTGTCTGAAGGGATGGGATTTGGAGACAGGACAAGTACATTCTGTGGTACGCCAGAGTTTTTGGCGCCGGAGGTTCTGACAGACACATCATACACTCGAGCAGTGGACTGGTGGGGACTTGGGGTGCTCATTTACGAGATGCTGGTTGGAGAGGTATGTGGGTGTGGGTGTATGAGGGGGGGCAAGTTTATATATCATTGTGAGGACCAAATATCTTCACAAGCATAGAAAGCTCTGCCAATTTGTTGGCACATTTTGCTGGTACGATTTTTTTTGTTGGTTTTGTTTTTTGTTTTTTTTAACAAAATTTCCCTTTGAAAAAACTTAAAAGACACAAAATATCTAAGTTGCATTAGGTTACTGTTAGGGATAGGTATAGTTGTAGCATTGATTAGCTACAGTAACAAAGTGTGTGTGTGTGTGTGTGTGTGCGTGTGTGCGTGTGTGCGTGTGTGTGTGTGTGTGTGTGTGTGTGTGTGTGTGTGTGTAGTCTCCATTCCCAGGTGACGATGAGGAGGAGGTGTTTGACAGCATTGTCAACGATGAAGTACGCTACCCACGGTTCCTTTCTACAGAGGCCATCAGCCTAATGAGACGGGTCAGGACCTTATCCCTCTCCACCACTCACATCTCACACTCACAAAATCACAAAAGCCTTCACAGTGTGTCAGGATAACGATCCCACATCAGGTGTTTGCTGCTTATTTGAGGGCTAGAAGCTTTAACAAAGTGGCTTTAATTCCGGTGCAGATAAGTAATTCTGTTTCCAGCCATATCTCTGATGCATTTCCACACAGTTTTCTTGTGAAAATACAGTTTACTATATGGGTACATAAAATAGCATTAATTCATGCAGTTTTTCATGAGTGAGTAATCATTAATTCTTACACGTAATACAGTGGTGCTTGAAAGTTTGTGAACCCTTTAGAATTTTCTATATTTCTAAAGTAAATTGTTACCTAAAATACCATTAATGTTTACATTACAGTAGCATAAAAACACTGTGTGACTATGGTCCGGTCAACGACCATTTGTTTCACAGAACGTTATGTGATCATTAACACTAGAAGCGGCCGGTTTGACTTACATTGTCCACTGTGACTTAAACCTAGTAGTAGGTTTAACCATAGACATAATTTACCTAGACTCTGCATTGGCCGCTGGATCACGTGTCAATGTCGTTTCCATATTGGTCCAGGCAACTTCTCACAATTCTCCAAAGATTGTATTGAAAAAACATGCCTGATTCTAGTCTAATAAATAATAATATAATAAAACAATAATAGTCATAGGTTAGCAATAGTACCTAGCACATACAGTATAGATAGTAATATAACAGTTGTATAATATAGTATCCACTATTTTATACACTGTGCTATACTACTGTTTTACTACTATTCATACTACTATATCTACTGTTGTTAATCTATTATTTTATTAATTTTATTATTTATTAGACTACATCTTATTGTATTCATAGACTAATAATATTCTGTACTGTACCGTATATTGCCTTTGAGTGTATCATTTATCGAGAATCGAAGTAACTGGAGTCAAAACTTTGTTTGTACTCCACGTAGATCAAAAGCCTTGAACATAAAAACGACTCATTAAAATCAGTTGTGAAATAATTAGGTTATTGTGCATTTTAATTAGAAAAAATGCACCTCCTTCGTCCACTGGTACTCGGTTACAAGCCAGTCTTGCCTGGAACAATATGGCGGACGCGTTGAGGTATCGCAGCCAACGCGGTATAGGTATATATAGTCTATGGGCTTACCTACCTACCAAAAAGCGAAAAACGAAATGACTTTAATTTTTTAATTAAAAAGACCGGCGAGTTTTTACATAGGGACATTGTTATTGACACATAATGGTCGCTAGATGGCGTCTCTCGCACAAAGCAAATACAAGATCAGCTTGCATTTGGCCAGTGCATCGTTTCCTTAGTTACCTTATGAACACATTATAAACCGGACAGTGAGGTGCTGAAGTAGGCTAAGCTACAGCGTTGCAGTTCCCGAATTCGTCCGTATCCGTGACATTAATGCATGATATTTCAAACAAGGCCTTTCTGTTTTACAAAGGGTCCCGTACGGTCCACTTTTAAATATTATAAAAAGGCTATTCCATTGTTTCCTCTCATCAGATGCGTCACCAGGTCATTTCAGAGGCCCTGAATCTTTAAGTGTAGCCCGCGCATAATTTTTAACATTATATCAAACATTATATCATTATATCTATTACTATAATTTTTATATCTTTAATATGTAACATTAAATATCTTTTAAAAAATAAATAAATATCCGGAGTGATACACACATCTACAAAAAGTCATGAAAGGAGGGTCCTGGAATTTGAAGAAGTGCAAAGATTTATTTATTTATTTTTAAATCACTGTGGTCATGTGACCTCTGCTCGGCGCTTATAGGCATAAGTAGGTCAAACAGGCATGGAACTTCTAGTAAGACATCACAGCGGTCAAACAGCTGGCAGTTGGTGCTTCTAGTGTTAAATGGCGCATACTTGTAGTTGGCAATCCTTGTAGATTTATTCTTTAATATAATAAATATAATAAATATGGGTGTTTATTTATTTCTTTTCCACATTTTGACCCCGATTTTCCTGGTCTGGGTCGTGGATGCCTATCCACTTAAAATTCAGGTGTAGAACGCAGGTGTAAACACACACACTGGACGTCACACTATTTCAATGCAGGGTCCCCGGTCAGTCCTGTGAGGTGCCTGACCCCTCTGGAGGGCTCCTCTTGGACTCAAACCTGCACCATTGTAGGTGCCTGCTGAACACCCCTAATTAAGCTTATTTTGTTTAATAGTAATAATTAATAGTAGATTCGTTTTAAATGGAAAACCAGAACACTGCACTAATTATTTATGCGACCTCACGTTACCTCCGTATCGGCACTGAGTCTCCTACAAAGCCTGATGAGATCAGAAGGAATCCGAGCCCCTCATCCATCCAGAATCTCTTTAAGATTCTTCCGAATAAATCATAGTCCTCTCTCTTGTGAAGTCTCCTCTTCAGACCGCAGTCCTCTTGCAGGATCACAGTCCTGCTGGATATCTCCACATTCCAGTTATTATGTTTTAATGCAGTGCTCTCACAGAGAGATACGATGCCTCTGTAGCCACATCCTCTGCTATTTCCACAGACAGATCTAATACTGATTCATCTCCTAAGAGCTCAGAGCAAGATGAACGAGTTTGACCTGAATGGCCAACTCCATGTGTCTCAAAAGCTCATAATGCAGAAGTGTTACACAAAATGAGCTCTTGTTTACTACAGCCTGAAAAAAATGATACAAAAGATAACAGCATGGGGAAAATGAAAGGTGAAAAATGCACAGAGCGAATGAAAAGAGAATGAAAACTGCACATTAGCCTTCATTGTTGCACTTTGATTGGCTCTGTGTTTCGATCAGCAGAATGTTTGTCTTGGTCTTGCTCGACAGTTGCTGAGAAGGAACCCGGAGAGGAGGCTGGGCTCCACCGAACGAGACGCAGAAGATGTGAAGAAGCAGCCTTTCTTTAGGGTGAGGATTATTTCAGTATGTGTAATTTCCATACAAGGATGCAGGGACGCAAGTGCAGTTTTAAAATCACTTAATTTGTTTAGAATATTTTAATCCTATAATGAATACAACTTGCATGACTTGGTGGTACAGAAAAGGTGCAGAAGAGCCTCATATGTTTCCCACACGATACATCGCTCACGCTCACTGGCCACTGTACTAGGTGAACCCTTTTAACACTAAAACTCTAATCAGCCGATCACATGGCAGCAACTCAGTGCATTTAAGCATGTAGACATGATCAAGAAGAGCTGCTGAATCAAACCGAGCATCAGAATGGGGAAGAAATGTGATTTAGGTGACTTTGAACGTGGCATCGTTGTTGGTCTGAGTATTTCAGAAACTGCTGATCTACAGGGATTTTTGCACACAGCGCCATCTGTAGGTTTTATAGAGAATAGTCTGAAAAAGAGAAAATATCCAGTGAGGGCAGCTCTCTGGGTGAAATTGCCTTGTTGATGCCAGAGGAGAATGCAGACTGGTTCAAGCCTTAACTCAAATAACCATTCTGTACAACCGAGGTATGCAGAAGAGCGTCTCTGAATGCACAGCAGGTCGAACCTTGAAGCAGATGGGCTACAGTGGCATAAGACCACACCGGGTGCCACTCTTTTCTTCTACGAACAGAGAACTGAGGCTACAGTTCACACAGGCTCACCAAAAGTAGACCATAGAAGATTGGAAAAACGTTGTCTGGTCTGATGAGTCTTAATTTCTGCTGGGACAGTCAGATGGTCAAAATTTGGCATAGACAACATGAAAGCCATCCTGCCTCGTATCAATGGTTCAGGCTGCTGGTGGTGTAATGGTGTGGGGGATCTTCTTGGCATACTTTGGGCCCCCTAATACTAACTGAGCATCGCTTAAACTCCACAGCCTACCTGAGTATTGTTGCTGACCATGTGCATCCCTTTATGATCACATTGTCTGATTTCTCCTTCCAGCAGGATAACTCTCCATGTCACAAAGCTCAAATCATTTTACACTGGTTTCCTGAACATGATAATGAGTTCACTGTAACTCAAACCCCTCCAACAGAGCAGCTTTCGGACGTGGTGCCTATATGCTACAGGTTGTTTTTCCACAGAACGCAGTTCCACCTCTTTAACAGGAGGTGGTGCCAGATACTTGTTCAAAGTCTTTTGCTTTGTTATTAGTGCTGTCGAATCCCGTTGTCTAAATGTGTAGTTCCTGGTTCATTGTTAGCACAGTGGGAGCTTATTTCCATTATTTCCTGTGAGTAAATCCTTACCTTGTTCCTGCATACTCATTCATTACTTCTTCATTCTCATACTTGCATAATACAATTCAGGATCGCGTGGAGCCAGGGCTTAACCAGCAGCACAGGGTGCAAGGTGGAAACCAACCCTAGACAGGAATGGCTTGGTTTGAATGAGTGCAGCCACAGCAGGCCCTAATGCACAGTCAGACCGAGCAGCTGTTTTGTGTTTATTTGAAATAATGTTGATAAATAGTCCTGCTTCCAGTACAGAGTGGAACGTTTGATAATAGATCACCATCACGCTGACTGTAGGTTCGTAACCGTCTGTCTGTGCCTGTGCGTAGAACATGGACTGGGAGGCGCTGCTGCAGAGGCGAGTCGTCCCTCCCTTCGTGCCCTCTTTGGGAGACAAGGAGGATGTGAGCAACTTCGACGCAGAGTTCACCACGGAGGCGCCCACTCTCACCCCGCCTCGCGAGCGCAGGACCCTCTCGCGCAAAGACCAGGACTATTTCAAAGACTTCGATTACGTCTCCGACCTCTGCTAGAGCCGTGGGCGTGTAAGAAACCGGACTGCAGGCTCGCCCTCTGCTGCGACTGGCAGATTCAGAACGACCTGCCCGTGCTCCCTATTGACTGGATTAAAGAAAGCAGGGAGGACCGGGTCAATGACGAGTTCAGGACCGGGACGGATGCTGGAGTCCGTTCGTGTTTGTCACACTGAGTGGACTTAACAGGAGATGAAAGTGGATGGGAGAGGTATTTGGAAATCTCAGCACGATGTGTAATCTGAGCCACAGATAGGAGAACTGCCTAACCTGGGTCCTGTTAGGAGCTGCATGGGAACAAACTGACCCCGTTTATGGGGGTCCTTGATTTGTGAATGTCCGATCTTTGTCCCTGCTCTATAACTCACTCCATATCTAAAGGCCCTACCTACGATCCCACCCCTTCCTCCCAGGCCCATCTCTATCCCCAGCAGACCCCTTTCCTATCTTCAGCCCAAAAAACTTTTTGCTCTTAGAGACAATTAAGCTTTGTTCCCCGTGTAAGCCGTTTCCATCTCTGCAGGCTTTTTTCCTTCCCAACCACATCCACATCATGCAGCCTCCATCTCAGTCCCTTTCTATTCCCATCTCTGCCCCAGTAGGCTCCATCTCCATAATCACCACTTCCTTCACTGTAGCCCCTTTGTCCTTGTCAGGCACTGTTGCTGTGGCCACCACCCATCCTCCATCTGGATGATCTGCATCATTTTAGTGTTTGCAGATCCCCACCTCTGTCTTCCCCTCACCACAGGCCTTATCTCAGCCTCTTTCATTTCCTATCTCTGCCCCACTAGGGTCTTACCTTTATCATCTCCATCCTTGCAGGCACCGTCTCCTTCTTAGCCCCATCCCTGTTTCCATGTCCTCACTTGAAGCCTTTTTTTTTTTTACTTTTACATTACATTTACAGCATTTAGCAGACGCCCTTATCCAGAGCGGCTTACAATTGATACAGTCTTACAATCCAAGCAATTGTGGGTTAAGGGCCTTGCTCAAGGACCCAAGGCTCAAGACTGTGGTGGGTTTTGAACCCTGGACCTTCTGCTCCACAGTCCAGTACCTCAACCTCTAGGCTACCACAGTCCCGTCTTCTCTGTCTCCATCCAGTTTGATCTCCATCCGTGTAAGCCCATGTCTGCACCTCCAAGCTTTGTTTTAGTCTCTGCAGGACACTTCACTTCTCTGACCTCCGCCATCAACCAGGCCCCATTTCTGTCCACACAGACCCTCTCCTAGTCCTCACACTCCTCACTGCAAGGCTTTGTCCCATTCTCGGTCTTATCACTTTCCTCAATGTGTCTTTGGAGGCCTCTTTACTGCCTCCATCCCTCTAGGCTCAATTTCTGTACCCCCCAAAACTTCATTTTACTGTTTTCGCACCACCCCTCACTGCAGACCTTTCCGCTTCAATGCAGGCCTAAATTCTTAACCTACATGCCCCATTTCTGCCCTACTCCACCTGACTTAAGACCCCAGTTATGTCCCCACTGTCCCTATCTTAGTCCTTACACTCCTAGATACCTTTCCCAAAGGCTCTGCCTCCTTCTCAGCCTTATTTTTATCCTCACTGTGTCTCCATCCAACCCCGTCTCCACTCCTCTAGGCCCTACTTTACCTCCCCAAAGCTTCATTTTAGTGTCCTCCAACCCCCCACTGCACACCCCTGTGATGGCGGTTAGGCCCCTGACCCCTTCAACCCTGAATTATATTAAGCAGGAATGCAATTGAAATGAAGGAATTAATATTTTACAGTTTGCCAAAAAACCCTTTGCATTAGATTTTACTTTATGACACATATTTTATGACCAGTTCACTGATACAGTGGGGCAAAAAAGTATTTAGTCAGAAACTGATTGCAAGTTCTCCTACTTAGAAAGATGAGAGAGGTCTGTAATTTTCATCGTAGGTACTACTTATGATACTACTAGTTGTACAAGTACTACTAGTACTACAACTAGTGGCTCCGTAAAAAGCATTTCAAGGTCCTGGAGTGGCCTAGCCAGTCTCCAGACCTCAGCCCCATAGAAAATGTGTGGAGGGAGTTGAAAGTCCGTGTTGTCCCAAAACATCACTGCTCTAGAGGAGATTGTGCATGGAGGAATGGGCCAGAATACCAGCTACAGTGTGTGCCAACCTGGTGAAGGCTTACAGGAAACATTTGACCTCTGTCATTGCCAAACGAAAGATGTATGTTTAACAAGTATTGGGTGTGAACTTTTGTTATTGACCAAATACTTATTTTTTTCCACCATAATTTACCATTAAATTCTTTAAAAAAATCCTACAATGTGATTTTTTTTCCTTTCTCATTTTGTCTCTCATAGTTGAAGTGTAGCTGTGATGAAAATTACAGACCTCTCTCATCTTTCGAAGTAGGAGAACTTGCCACAATCAGTGGCTGACTAAATACTTTTTTGCCCACTGTACCTGTCCCCATCTCCTTTGCTAAACAGAAGAAAATTTAAGTGGATTTTTTTTTTAATCTGTTTGATGACCCGCATTAATCCCTGTTTCCTGTTCCTATGCCAGCTCTCTGTAGCATCACACGTGAAAGTAGTAAAGCGTGTCTCCAAATTTCCGTCTTTGTCCTCCCGTCCGTCCCGCACTGTCTGTCAGACCTGTGTGGGAAATCCACACTTCACCCACAGAGGGCGCGCTGTTAATACACGTGCCTTGAACACGAAGCCAGGCTCTCTAAGTAACCAGTGCAAGGGAACGAAGGTTGTGTTAGTGTGTGAAGAATGCAATGGGGGTGAATCTGTGAAATTTAGATGACTCCTCCCTTCTGTTCCTTTCCCTTTGTGTAAACAATGGAGTATGCGAGAGTTGTAGAGTTTCATTTGTTTTAGGTGTGATGTCCATGCTCTGTTCTGAAAATGCTTTGAAATAATTATAACAAAAATAACGGTGAGATCTTTGGTCGTTTCATTTATTTAAGTAGTAATTAGTATTCACACATAGACACTCCCTCATTAGCACACGCTCATCATACACCTACATAGAGCCTTCTGCAAAAGTTTGCGCACCCCTGGTCGCGTTACGGTTTGCCACTATACTCCGTAACTCCAATGTATTTTATTTTAATGTGCACATTTTTAGTAAGTGTATTAGATAAAATGAAACAAACTCTCGGCTTGTTGCAGGTTATCATGTAATCCATTAGCGATTTGGTAAGGTATTAAAACGCTGGGGTATTTTGTTTAAACCGATATACTTTGCTACGACTTTGAACATTGTTTAAGCTTATCAGAGAGAAAAAACTTTTCTTAAAAAATGCCAAAAGGAGACTTTTTTTCACACTCATTTTTATTTCCTGTTATAATTGTTAAGATTAAAATGAACTAAGACTGATCGTTAAACGGCGCTTACATTTATGAGTTCAGCATGGTGGCACAATGGTTTTACTACAGTTACCTCAAAGCTCTGGACGACCAGGTTTTGAGTCCTGACAAGGCCCCCGTCTACAATGGTGCTTGAAAGTTTGTGAATCCTTTAGAATTTTTATACATTTCTGCATAAATATACCTCCCAACTATGACCAAAGATGAGACACGCCTTGCTCTTGGAGCAGGGGGATCTTTGTTTGGTCCGACACTCCTGGGGAGTGTAACAATGGTCGGGAATTTCCTCCATTTGTACACAAATCTGTCTGACTGTGGATTGGTGGAGTCCAAACTCTTTAGAGATGGTTTTATAACCTTGTCCAGCCTGATGAGCATCAACAACTCTTTTTCTGTGGTCCTCAGAGATCTCCTTTGTTTGTGCCATGATACACTTCCACAAACATGCTGTGAAGAGCAGACTTTGATAGATCCCTGTTGTTTAAATAAAACAGGGTGCCCACTCACACCTGATTGTCATCCTATGGATTGAAAACACCTGACTCTAATTTCACCTTCAAATTAACTGCTCATCCTAGAGGGTCACATACTTTTGCCACTCACTAATATGTAATATTGGATCATTTTCCTCAATAAATAAATGACCAAGTATAATATTTTTGTCTCATTTGTTTAACTGGGTTCTCTTTATCTACTTTTAGGACTTGTGTGAAAATCTGATGATGTTTTAGGTCATATTTATGCAGAAATATCAAACATTCTAAAGGATTCACAAACTTTCAAGCACCACTGTATAGAAACACAGAGGAGCTGGATACACCAAATAAGAACACCAGAACGCATGCATTCCAAATATGAGAGGTACTGGATCTTGTTCCGTATCAGATTAAGAACTGGGAATGTGGTAGCTTTTCTGTGGTCAGGGTCTTGAACATAATTGGTTCCAGAAGGTGGTCGGAATAAAATTTCCCCATAAGAAATAATGTAAATAGGATTAGTCCATATTTGTGTGTAATTAATGATTACAAGGATAACTAAAGCAAAGGAAGGCAATACAATAATAATTAATAAAGACATGAGATAAGTGAAAATAAAGTTGTACTTTATAGCCATGGAGGTGAGTGCAGTTTCTGTACATCTTATCACTGGGACGGTGGCACCAAGACTGAGGGAGTGTCTGAAATCACACCAACAGACTGATATAATATAATATTATAATATAATATACATATACATGGGCTTTATGGTGATTATCATATCGTATTGGTGCATTATCGCCTGGATTATGTGCATCGTGATTGGAAGATCGCACCTTTGTGTGTTTTATTTAGGGTGCCCATGTTCGAAGTCTGAATTTTTTGTTTGAATTTGGGGGCACAAACGGACCTTTTGATGTCCATATTGATCAAATGAAGAGGTGTTCGGCTTCCGAGGTTAAACTGTATAGAAAAGATAATATACAGCTAGATTACAGGCAAGCACATGGAGCACTTTTCCAGTCAGAGGACAAAATGGAATACAGACGAGAACGTAACAGTTATCTCGGCTATTTTTGCTACCCTAAGAAGTGCTGCATCTTGTTCTCCCTGCATAATGTATTCACTTCTACAGCGGGAAGAACAGGCACGCTGTGTGACAGAGAGAGAGGTGCGGGATGAGATGAGATGAGATGTGCTTTTGGGCCGTAATGGTCATAATGTGTTGTGGGTCATAATCACCTCGGGGTAGAATTGGGACCTGTGGTGATTGGAGAAGCATGTGGGCTGTATAAAGAGGAAGATGTCAGGATGCCCTTCGAGAGATCTATCTTCCTTACGCTTCTCCATCCCAGTTGTATTGCACCGCCTTCTTCAGATCTAATTACAGTGCAGATTGTACATCTTCTACTTTGCCTCCTAGGTTCTCGAAGCTGCACTGGTTACAACACAATAACCAGCTTGTTATTGTTTTTCCATCACCGCCGCTTCAGGATTTTTTGGCTGGTGTTCATATTTTTTGGAGAATAAAAAAGTCTGTGTTCTCAAACAAACGCCACACCATCCATTTACCTGTTTTTAAGTCCGGCACTTTGGCTAATGCAGCCAGTCGGCCTGGAAGGTACATCATTTTAATATGAGCAATCAGCCAGCAAGGTCAGAGAGGTAGTCTAAAAAGCATGATTAGCAACACGGATGGTTAAAGTAAGAGCTCTGACCCATGTGGCCAGCAGGACTAAAAGAGTTAAGTAACAGTAATATGGTAGCTGGGAGCTACTCTCCAGACTCCCCACCCGTGACCCTGTAAATGCTGTATTTCCAATTTTCAAGAATAGATTAAAAGCATACTTAGTTACACAGGTTTTGGATCAGACCTAGATTGTAGGTGGGGATGCTCAGCTCTGGCTTCAGGGGCTAGAGTAACCAGCTGTCCAACTGGGCTGGGCTTGGGTCCTCATTGGCCGTGACCACCACACAAAGAAGACCACTGAAGTAATATTAATAATGATAGTAAATATAATAATAATCATCATCATCATCATAATCATAATATAACCATAAATAGTAATGATAATAAAATTGGCACAAATAAATTTATGCTATCACTGGTATCTGTATTTATGTACAATACTCGAAGATTCATATATACAGGACCTTCCCTAAAATTGGGGAGAGGAAAAAGTGGGGGAACACAATAAATCACAATAAATCAGCCCTGTTTGCAAATCAATTGAATATAAGGTGAAGCTATCTCAGGAAACAAATTCAGAGGCATTACCACCCAGCACGGTATGGGAATAACAAATGTCACAAAGTTTCCTCACAGGGTGTAATCTTAATTTCTCAAAGTGCAAAGGCTGCATCATTTCTCTACTCCGTACCTTAGTCTCTTTAATAAAGATTGGCCAGCACTCCAGGCCGAAGTTCTCAGTTCTCACCCTTTACAGTAAGTCCTTAGGGTTTAATTAGAAGCTGTAGTCTTGGTATGCTCTTTCTAACAGTACCGTCTCTTCAGCTGAAGAGGAAGCCGTTCCAGGACTTCCTTGGAGGTCAGAGATATTTTTCAATCACTTTGAATGCACACTTGATGAACATGAACAAAACATGCTCATGATTCCGGAGAGTATCAGTACAATGTCTTTGGTTAGGTCAAGGGAATTAGGTAATTGAAAACTCTGTGTCCATGGTACAGGCATTTTTCAGATGACATGTCTCCAAGTTGGAATTAATTTATTAAGTTCAGTCTGTAGCAGATGATGCTCCCGTAATGACGTACACAACTAAAAAAGGCTAGCTCCTTCACGTTCACCCTGACATTCACCCTGACATCTCCAGACTCCCAGCCCATGACCCTCTAAATGCTTTATTTCCAATGTTCAAGAATAGATTAAAAGCATACTTAGTTACACTGGTATTGGATCAGACTTAGATTGTAGATGGGGATGCCCAGCTCTGGTTCCGTTCACCTTGACATCCACTAGCTCCTTCTCTTCAACACTAATGTCCACTAGCTCCTTCCGTTTCATCCTGACATCCACTAGATTCTTCTCTTCTACCCTGATTTCCACTAGCTCCTTCTCTTCCACTCTAACATCCACTAGCTCCTTTTCTTCCACTCTGACGTCCACTAGCTCCGTCTCTTCTTCACTAACGTCCACTAATTCCTTCTCTTCTACCATGATATTCAGTAGCTCCTTCTCTTCTACACTGATGTCCACTAGTTCCTTCTCTTCTACTCTGATGTCCACTAGCTCCTTCTCTTCTACTCTGATGACAACTAGCTCCTTCTCTTCTACTCTGATGACAACTAGCTCCTTCTCATCTACACTAACGTCCACTAGCTCCTTCTCTTCTACACTAACATCCACTAGCTGCTTCTCTTCTACCCTGATGTCCACTAGCTCCTTCTCTTCTACCCTGATGTCCACTAGCTTCTTCTCTTCTACCCTGCTTTCCACTAGCTCCTTCTCTTCTACCCTGATGTCCACTAACTCCTTCTGTTTCATCCTGACGTCCACTAGCTTCTTCTCTTCTACCCTTATTTCCATTAGCTCCATCTCTTCTACCCTGATGTTCACTGGCTCTTTCTCTTCTACCCTGATTTCCATTAGCTCCATCTCTTCTGCCCTGATGTCCACTAGCATCTTCTCTTTTACCCTGATTTCCACTTCCACTACACTAATGTCTACTACCTCATTCTCTTCTACACTGATGTCCACTATCTCCTTCTCATTCATGCTGATGTCCATTAGCTCCTTCTCTTCCACATTAATGTCAACTCTCTCCTACTTTTCTACACTTATGTCCACTAGCGCCTTCTCATTCACCCTGATGTCCACTAGCTCCTTCTCTTCCACTCTGACATTCACTAGCTCCTTCTCTTCCACACGTATATCCACTAGCTCCTTCTCTTCTACCCTAACATCCACTTGCTCCTTCTCTTCCACACTGACATTCACTAGCTCCTTTTCTTCCACCCTGATGTCCACTAGCTCCTTCGACTCTACACTAATGTCCACTAGCTCCTTCTCCTTCACCCTGATGTTCACTAGCTCCCTCACTGTGATCATCCTGCATTCTTTAACTATAGCATACTTTAATGATCTGATTGATGACAGGTA
Source organism: Ancistrus triradiatus (assembly GCA_025084515.1). NCBI lineage: Eukaryota > Metazoa > Chordata > Actinopteri > Siluriformes > Loricariidae > Ancistrus > Ancistrus triradiatus. Next base: position 34,648 of record JAJAGP010003833.1, on the reverse strand, counting down.
TATTGGCATCCTCATCACTAACTATTAACTCAAATTGTGTATAAACTTGACTTTTTATAATATTTTCAAAAAAACAATCCACATTTTTATGCAGACCAGAGGAAACTGGCCTCCATGTAAAGAGTCTTGATTCCTTTCAAGGCTCTTGATGCTTTCACAGATCTTAGTTTGCCATTTTCTCGTAAAAAGTTCATTTATATTCCAGGCTTCATTTAATATAGCTCCGCAAATTGTGCTGTGACGTTCTGGGATTAGGTTGAACAATGCCTAGGCTACTTATATAGCAAATATGTCAGAGCGGCAGCGAGGAAACAAACCAGACACTGTTTAAAAACCACACATGCACACATTTGATGCAGTCAAAATAAACGGAGAACGTATAATGAGGGGACATAAGCAGACATCTGAATTCCGGGATCCATCTGACTCATCATATGTGGACATAAATAAAAACCCAGGATATGTATAGGAGCTGTAATTACTGTAGTAATGCATGGTGTTGGCTGTCTGAACCTTTCATATCTCACCTTCCTCTACTCGCATTGTCTGGTGTTATTTTTGATGCCCTTATAAAAAAAATCTGCTTCATTTTTCTTTGGCAGACTCCAGCTGTGTTTCAAATCACATAATTACATACTATTCTAGACGTTGTTTGTGCAGACTCTGTATACTGTCCTGTGTGTTCACTATGAAATACAGAATGCGTAGTAGAGCAAAAACGAACCAGATGAAGTGTGGAGCGTGGACGAATAAACAGATGGGGAGGAGTTTGGAGCAGATAAACAGAATCAACATAGTTTCTGAACCCACATAGCCACTTCTGCCTTTGCCTCGAAGCAGTATTTGTTAAAGAGTTGTATATTTGATTGAATATTCCACATAGAGCTATATACAATGCATTCAGAAAGTCTTCAGAGACTTTCAGTTGTTTCACATTTTATGTTGCAGCCTTGTGTTAAAATAAAATAAAATTCAAGTTCCATCAATCTGTACTCAATACCCTATACTGGCAAAGTGAAAAATGTATTAAAAAGGAAAAACGAAAATTTTACATGGCCATAAGTATTCAGACCCTTTGCTATGACACTTGAACTTAGCTCTGGGATCCTCCCATTTCTTTTGATCATCTTTGAGATGTATCTACACCTTGATTGGATCCACCTGTGATTAATTCAGTTGATTGGGCATGATTTGGATGGAAACAGACCTCTCTATGGATTTTTTATATGTCTTTTACTGAGGAAATTCTTCTGTCTTTCTGCTCTTCCATAAAGCCCAGATTGGTGGAGTGCTGCAGTGATGGTTGATCTTCTTGAACTTTCTCCCACACAGGATCTTTGGAGCTCAGACAGAGAGACCAGGTTCTTAGTCTCGTCTCCTCTCTTACCAAGACCCTTCTCCTCTGATTACTTAATTTTGTGGGGCAGCCAGCTCTAGGAAGAGTCCTGGTTGTTCCAAACTTCTTCCATTTTATTATTATGGAGGCCGCTGTGCTCTTAGGAGCTTTCAGTGCAGCAGATTTTTGTAACCTTCTCCAGATCTGTGCCTCCACACAATCCTGTCTCTGAGATCTACAGGCAGTTCTTTCCTCCTCATGTCTTGGTTTTTGCTCTGATATGCATCGTTAGCTGTGAGACCTTATATAGACTGGAGTGTGTCTTTATAACCAACCAACCGAATTCAGGTGGATCCAATCAAGGTGTAGAAACATCTCAGAGATGATCAAGATAAATGGGAGGAACTCAGAGCTACAACTCAGGAATCATAGCCTAAGGTGACAGTGGAAAGGAAGAATTCCCTAAAGGGGGCATTATTGTTGTTAAGTGTGCCTGACTCAATCTAGTGTCCAAACGTTGTAAAATCCTTTATGATGCCCAAAACCATCTGGGGTGCCATGCAGGGATGCCTAAGCAAATTTGGGAGTAAATACCCCCTGCGAAGTTTCCCCGAGAGCTACCATCGTTCCAGGGCCTTTTTTGGTTTGCATTCGCCCCACCTGTAGGAATGCTGTGTCCCAGCTAATCAAGTTGGAGACGGAGTACAGGTGTACAGTTCGTATGAAAAAGTTTGGGCACCCCTGATAATTTTCATGATTTTTCTTTATAAATCATTGGTTGTCCAGCTCAGAAATTTCAGGTAAATATATCATATAGCAGATGAACACCGTGATATTTGAGAAGTGAAATTAAGTTTATAGGTTTTACAGAAAGTGTGCAGTAATTATTGAAACAAAATTAGGCAGGTGCATAAATTTGGGCACCCTTGTCATTTGAATACCTTTAGCACTAATTATTGGAACACAAAATTTGTTTTGTAAGCTCATTGATTCTTGATCTACATACACAAGTGAATCCAACTATGAGAACGTGTTAAGGTGGCCAATTGGAAGTTTTTCTCCTCTTTGCATCTTCTCTGAAGAGTGGCAACATGGGGCCTCAAAACAACTCTCAAATGGCCTGAAAAACAAGGTTGTTCAACATCATGGTTCAGGGAAAGGGAAAAGCTCTCTCAGAGATTTCAGCTGTCAGTTTTCCACTGTGATGGAACATAGTGAGGCAATGGAAGACCACAGCACAGTTCTAGTTAAAAGGAACTCCCGAGTGGCAGACCAAGAAAAATCTCAGATAGGCGAGGCGAAGGATGGTGAGAACAGTCATAGTCAAGCCCACAGACTAAACCTCCAAAGACCTACAACTTCATCTTGCTGCAGATGGTGTCACTGTTTCATCGTTCAGCTATACAGCGCACTTTGCACAAGGAGAGGCTGTTATGGGAGAGTAATGCAGAAGAAGCCTTTTCTGCAGATACGCCACAAACAGAGTCACTTGAGGTGTGCTACACAGCACATTTTGGACAAATCCAGCTTCATTTTTGGAATAAAGTGCTGTGTACTGATGAAACTAAACTGAGTTTATTTGGACATAACAAGGAGCGGAAAAGAAACACCAGCATCCCAAGACAAACACTCGCTACCCACAGTAAAATTTGGTGGCGGTTCCATCATGCTGTGGGACTGTGTGGGCCAGTGCAGGTACTAGGAATCTTGTTAAAGTTGAGGGTCGCATGGATTCCAGTTAATATCTCCAGATTCTTGAGAACAATGTTCAAGAATCAGTGACAAAGTTGCACCGAGGCCAACGACCCCCAAACCCTGCTCAAATCTAACCAAGGCATTCATGCAGAGGAACCAGTACAACGTTCTGGAATGGCCATCTCAGTCCCCAGACATGAATATTACTGAAAATGTGGGCTGTCCATGCTCGGAAACCATCAAACCTGACTGAACTGGAAATGTTTCTAAAGAAGAATGGTCCAAAGCACCTTCAACCAGAATCCAGACTGGAAGCTGTAGGAAGCGTTTAGCGGCTGTTATTTCTACAAAAGGAGGATCTACTAAATATTGATATAATTTTTCTGTTGGGGTGCCCAAATTTATGCACCTGCCTAATTTTGTTTGAATAATTACTGCACACTTTCTGTAGATCCTATAAACTTCATTTCACTTCTCAAATATCACTGTGTTCATCTGCTATATGATATATTTAACTCAAGTTGCTGATCTGAACAACCAATGATTTATAAACTAAAATCATGAAAATTATCAGGGGTGCCCAAACTTTTCCATACGACTGTATCAGGGTCGGCAGAGAGTCTGCCAATGCTCAAGGTCCCAGCAGTGGCAGCTTGGTGGTGTCAGGGTTTGAGCCCACTACCTCTTGATCCAAAGCCCAGAGTTCTAACCTCTGGGCCTCACCACAGCCAATGTTTCCTGGAACAGGGTCACTATAAAATGAACACGGCAATGCCCATGGACGATTGGTCTTTGGGGACAATTAATAGAATCTGGCCAAAAGTGTGTAGACACCCCTCCTATTTAGTGATCTCTGTATTTTATCTACTCACTGCTAATAGGTACATAGTATGAAGCCTTTGTGTGACTGTTTGTCTACATAGACAAACAGTGGCAGTAGAATGGGTGGTACTCAGGGCCATCTTGAGATGGCAGAGGGTCCAGGGATGGCGAGTCAACCTATGCAGGTCCCATCTGTTTGGGACAGTGTTTTTTTACATTTCATTTGACTTTTATTTCATTGCAGACAGTTTGAACCTGAAATATTTCACGTTTTTTTCTGGTCAACGACATTTCATTTGTTAATAAACGTCCATTCCTGCATTTCAGGGCTGCAGCACATTCTAAAAAAAAGTTGGGACAGGGGCAATATAGGGCTAGTAATCAGGTATAAAATTTCAAACAGGTGATTATAATCATGATTTAGTACAAAAGCTGCATCCAACAAAAAGCTGAGTCTTTGAGGAGTGAAGATGGGCAGAGAAGCCTTATGTTATAACCATGTCCAGAAGCGGCGTCAACTTCGCTGGGCTCGGCGGCATCTGGGATGGACCATCACACAGTGGAAACAGGGATTGTGCTCAGACCAATCAGTATAACAGATCTTTTTTAGGAAGAAATGGACGCCGTGTGCTCCGGACCAAAGACAAAAAAAAGGATCATCCAAACTGTTATGAGGAACAAGTCCAAAAGCCAGGCTCTGTCATGGTAAGGGGTCGGGTTAGGGCCCTTAGTCCTATGCAAAAACATAGATTGAGCATTGTGAGAAGGAACAGTACAAATACAAAATGGTAAATGCATTACCATCCCAACTTTTTTCATAGGTTTCAACTCAGGCCATCAACTTTCAGCTCTACACTACTAAAACAAAATCCATAAAGCAATGGTTTGATAACTTTGAAGAACAATATGGCTGCTTGCACACAGCCCTGATCTTAACCTCATCATATACCTTTGAGATGAATTCCAACAGCGAGCCAGAGCTTATGGTCCAACACAGGGGCGTCATCAGACCCACTCTTTGCTGTGCCCCATTTTTATCCTGGATTGCTGAGCAGAACTATAGGACACTACAGAAATTCCCTACAGGCACTACATTTCCCATAGTGCCTCAGAATCCTTCCAACGGCTTCAGCGGCTAAAGCTTCTTTTGATTTTTTCTCATGGAATAATGGACATCCACAGATATTTAAAAGAAAGTTAGCCACGCTGCAAACAATGCAGTGATAGTTCATAGCTATATGTTTGAATATGTTATAACGTTACATATATAATAGGATGTTTTTTTATGCCCAACTGTGCCCCTACGATTGATTGGCAAGCAGAGGGGTACAGCTCTGCCCCTCTAAATTCTGTTTAGAAACACCCTAGGTCCAACATCAGTCATGTTCCACAACCTAACGGAGAGCTTCTCAGGACAGCGAAGGCTGGACAAACTCCACACTCATACACACTAATGTTTAATGTAAAAGTTGGGTGTCCACAAACTTTGGACGATAGTAAAATGTACCACTGACTGTTAAAATGAAAAGGATCTAAAGCTATCCTCTCTCTGCAGTTCCATGGCTTTACTGATACCAGAGTTTCTCCATTTTACTCCAAAGTGTCTTACAATAAGGGACGCCTGAACAGTAGCTGAGTATTAAAGTGTCGCTATAGTATGGAGTCCACGCTAGTGTTGGTCTGTCAATCATACAGGGACCACGCCCCTTTTCACTTGAAACTCCGCCCTTCGTTATTCCAGATGCCTTTTCTTCTGTAGATGTGCGTTTCTGAATGCGGCAAGTCTTTTATAATTAACCATCTTTAAACTGCGGCTTTCCTCCGTCGTATGGCTTGTTTGTTCCCCTTAAGTGACTGTGTACAGGTCTGAGGGTGTGTGTGTGTGTGTGTGTGTGTGTGTGTGTCCTCATACTTAAATATGCGGTTCTGCACTGAGCGCTCACTCCTGATTCCTCCAGCGCGCGTGATGTCATTTGGGACCACGGATCGGCACAGGTGGGTGTATCCCAAAATACTACTCATCTGCTAGTTGGTTGCAGGTCAAACTACGATATAAATAATAACGTATTTCGTAGCCTAAGATACTTCAATCATAGTGTATATTTTGTCTGGTAGAATATTATGCGCAAATGATAATACTCGCGCTGGAAACAGACTAATAATATTTGTAACGCATGGAGGTAGCTGCACTTTCTTACATCAGTCTAATGTTTTAAATATGGCCATTTAAATATGTCTATGTGTCTATTGTAGCTAAACAGTGGAGAGCTGTGTAGACCTTTGTATTTTAGTAGAAGGCTTTTTGCTGGTGAAAGAAGCAGGACGATTTCGCTGCTGCTTTAAAATGTCATTTTCACCTGGTTACACTTTTGCGCAAACTCAGCAGTCCTCATTTCTATTTTTGCCTGTTTTATTACTTTTTTCTCAGTTTTGTTTCATCATGTTCTGCTGGTGACAGAAGCAGAAAGTTTTAGCTTTCGCTTTAGAAAGTTTTATCATAAAAGGTGATAAATGATATTAATAAACCTCTGTTGTTGTGCTGTGGGGTGTTCCACAGCAGTTCTGTAGGGAAGTCAGTACTTACTTTTATAGTACTTTTATTGTAAGTTCAAACTTTTAAATGAACTCTAACTAGACAAATAATACATTTCTAACATTTGTAGTAAATCACACTTTTTAATACTAGTCACTTTTATGTGTGTTGTAGCCTAAGCTACAACCTTATTTACACAGTCCAGTAATATGAATGGATTTGCCCGGTTATTAGTCGGTTTATTACTTGGATAACTCAGTATTACTTACTCTGTACCTTTACTATTAAATGCACCTTAACTCGACAAATAATACATACATTTCTAACATTTCAGTCAACAGTATTTAACTCCAGTCACTTTCTGTTTTAGCCTGCTCATGACTTTTTCTCAGCTTTGTTTCGTTCTGTTCTGCTGGTGGCACAAGCAGGAAGCTTTCGCTGTTGCTTAAACCTTATTTTAAGGATAGAGTATTTCATTTTGTGCATAAAAAGAGATAAATGACATTGTTAAACCTCTGTTGTTGTGCTGCTAGGATGTCCCACAGCACTTCTGTAGTAGCATCTCAGTGCTTACTCAGTAAGAAAACTCAGTTTTCTGTTCCGCTGGTGACAGAAGTAGGAAGTTTTAAATATTGCTTAAACCTTATTTTAAAGGTATAGGATTTACTGTTTGACCAAAACTATCCTAAACATTGAAAAGTGATGTGAATAAACCTCTGGTGTTGTGCTGTGGGATGTTCCACAGCAGTTCTGTTGGTAAATCAGTTCTTACTTACTCAGTACTTTTAATGGAAGCTCATAACTAGACATATAATACATTTATAGGCAACCACACTTATTCATGCTGGTCACGTTTTTGTGTGTTTGTATCCTAAGGTACAATCCTATTTACAGTGGTGCTTGAAAGTTTGTGAAACTTTTAGAATTTTCTATATTTCTGCAGAAATATGAGCTAAAACATCATCAGATTTTAAAGTCATAAAAGTGGATAAAGAGAACCCAGTTAAACAAATGAGACAAAAATATTATACTTGGTCATTTATTTAATTGAGAGAAATCCATTATGTTATCCATATAAAATCCAAATAGTACATATTGTGAGTGGCAAAAGTATGTGACCCTCTAGGATCAGCAGTTAATTTGAAGGTGAATTTAGAGGCAGGTGTTTTCAATCAATGGGATGACAATCAGAGTGGTGAGTGGGCACCCTGTTTTATTTAAAGAAACAGGGATCTATCAAAGTCTGCTCTTCACAACATGTTTGTGGAGTGTATCATGGCACAAACAAAGGAGATTTCTGAGAATCTCAGAAAGAGAGTTGTTGATTGCTGAATCATCAGACTGGAAAAGTTTACAAAACCCATCTCTAAAGAGTTTGGACTCCACCAATCCACAGTCAGACAGATTGTGTACAGACGAGGAGAATTCAAGACCATTGTTACCCTCCCCAGGAGTGGGTCGACCAACAAAGATCCACTCCAAGAGCAAGGTGTGAATAGTTGGGTGAGGTCACAAAGGACCCCAGGGGTAAACTTCTAAGCAATGAAGGCCTCTCTCACATTGGCTAATGTTTAATGTTCATGCGTCCCACCATCAGAAGAACACTGAACAACAATGGTGAGCATGGCAGGGTTGCAAGGACAAAGCCACTGCTTTCCAAAAAGTGGGCACAGCGAGAATGTCCTGGGTTCAATCCCAGGGTGGAGCGGCCAGGGTGGAGAGTCATTTTTGTGTGGAGTCTGCATGTCCTCCTGTGGTCTGTGTGGGTTTACTGTGGGTACTCCGGTTTTCTTCCCACAGTTCAAAGACATGCATGTTAGGGTTAATTGGTACATGTAATATTGGTTCATTTTCCTCAATAAATAAATGACCAAGTATAATATTTGTGTCTCATTTGTGTAACTGGGTTCTCTTTATCTACTTTTAGGACTTGTGTGTGAAAATCTGATGATGTTTTAGCTCATATTTTATGCAGAAATATAGAAAATTTAAAGGGTTCACAAACTTTCAAGCACAAAAAGTAATGGATTTGCCCATTTGTGAGTATTTTTTGCAGCACTTTTGCACGTACTTAACAGTTCTTATTTTATTTCAGCCTGTTTATTACTTTCTCCAGCTTTGGTTCATCCTCTTCTGTTGGTGACAGCTGTTGCATAAACCCCATTAAAGGTATACAGTATTTCATCTTTAACCAGAAGTGATAAATTACATTAATAAACCTTTACTCTACTTACTTACTTGTACCTTTATTTTTAAATGCACCATAACTAGACAAATAATAGCTACATTTCTAACATTTGTAGTAAACTACACTTTTTAAACACCAGTCACTTTTTGTGAGGATTTTTTACAGCGCTTTTGTTCTCAGCTTTGTTTTGTTCTGTTCTGCTGGTGACAGAAGCAAGAAGTTTAGCTGTTGCTTAAACCTTAAGGTAGAGTATGTTATTTTACAACATAGTATTCCAAAAAGTAGAGAAATAATGTTAATAAATCTCTGGTGCCGTGCCGTTAGGGCAGTTCTGTGGGTAACTCAGTACTTACCTTTACTTTTAAATGAACCGTAACATTTGTAGTCAACCACACTTTTTAATGCCAGTCACTTTTTGTGAGTATTATATACAGCACTTTTGCACATACTCAGCAGCTCTCACTTCTGTTTTAGCCTGTTTATTACTTTATTTCTCAGCTTTGTTTTGTTCTGTTCTGGTGACAGAAGCAGCAAGTTTTAGACGTTGCTTAAACCTTATTTTAAAGGTAGAGTATTTCATTTTTGACCAAAATGATTCTCAAAGGAGAGAAATGAAATACTTCTAACTAATACATTTTTAACATTTGTGGTTAACTGCACTTTTTCATGCCAGTCACTTTTGGTATGCCTTAAAAAATGTTGGTTCTGTCCGTTTTTGCAGTGACATGACGTAGTCACAGGTGGGTTGTAACAAACCCTATTTACGTGGTCCAGTTAAATACATTTGTGAGTATTTTCACCTGGTTATACTGTTGTACATACTCAGTAATTCCCATTTCTATTTTAGACTGTTCATTAATTTTTCCTAGCATTATTTTGTTCTGTTCTGTTCTCAAGGTTTAGAAAAAGAAAAAAGAAGCTGGCTGTAAGAAGATATTCTTGTACAGTTCTGATGGGAACTCAGTACATACAGTGGGGCAAAAAAGTATTTAGTCAGCAACTGACTGTACAAGTTCTCCTCCTTAGAAAGATGAGAGAGGTCTATAATTTTCATCATAGCTACACTTCAACTATGAGAGACAAAATGAGAAAAAAAATCCAGGAAATCACATTGTAGGATTTTTAAAGAATTTAATTGTAAATCATGGTGGAAAATAAGTATTTGGTCACCCACAAACAAGCAACATTTCTGGCTCTCACAGACCTGTAGCTTCTTCCTTAAGAAGCTCTTCTGTCCTCCACTCGTTACCTGTATTAATGGCACCTGTTTAACCTCGTTATCTGTATAAAAGACACCTGTCCACAGCCTCAAACAGTCAGACTCCAAACTCAGCCATGGCCAAGACCAAAGAGTGCTGTTGAAGGACACCAGAATAAAATTGTAGACCTGCAGCGCAGGCTGGAAGAGTGAATCTACAATAGGCAAGCAGGTTGGTGTTGAATAAATCAACTGTGGGAGCAATTGTAAGAAACTGGAAGACATACAGACCAATTGATAATCTCCCTCGATCTGGGGCTCCACGCAAACCCAAGGATCTCAATCCTGTGGGGTCAAAATGATCATGAGAACGGTGAGCAAAAAATCCCAGAACTACACGGAGGGACCTGCGATGAATGACCTGCAGAGAGCTGGGATCAAAGTAACAAGGCTACCATCAGTACACACTACGCCGAGAGGGACTCAGATCCTGCAGTACCAGGCGTGCCCCCTGCTTAAGCCAGTACATGGTCCAGGCTTGTCTGAAGTTTGGCCAGAGAGCATATGGATGAATCCAGAAGAGGATTGGGAGAATATCATGTTGTCAGATAACCAAAATAGAACTTTTTGGTAAAAACTCAACTCGCTTGTTTTTTGGAGGAAGAAGAATGCTGAGTTTGCATCCCAAGAAACACCATACCTACTCTGAAGCATGGGGTGGAAACATCATGCTTTGGGCTGTTTTTCTGCAGAGGGGACAGGACGAATGATCCGTGTTAAGGGAAGAATGAACGGGGCCATGTATCGTGAGATTTTATGCCAAAACCTCTTTCCATCAGTGAGAGCATTGAAGATGGAACGTGGCCTGGTCTTCCAGCATGACAATGATCCCAAACACACACCACAACCGCTCGGGCAACGAAGGAGGAGTGGCTCTGTAAAAAGCATTTTCATGGTCCTGGAGTGGCCTAGCCAGTCTCCAGACCTCAACTCCATAGGAAAATGTGTGGAGGGGAGTTGAAAGGTCCATGTGCCAAAAAAATTTGCCCCAAAACATCACTGCTCTAGAGGAGATCTGCAATGGAGGAATGGGCCCAAATACCAGCTACAGTGTGTGTCAACCTGGTGAAGGACTTACAGGAAATGTTTGACTTCTGTCATTACCAAAACAAAGGTTATGTTACAAAAGTATTGAGTTGAACTTTTGTTAGTGACCAAATACTTATTTTCCACCCATAATTACAATTAAAATTCTTTAAAAATCCTACAATGTGATTTCCTGGATTTTTTTCTCATTTGTCTCTCATAGTTGAAGTGTAGCTATGATGTAAAATTAAAGAGACCTCTCTCATCTTTATAAGTAGAAGAACTTGCACAATCGGTGACTAAATACTTTTGCCACATTGTAAGTAATTTTGTAATCTGTGTATGTTTTCACTTTCTGAATGCTTTACACAGCTTTACCTGTAGAAAAGATGGAATTTGTAAGAGGAATAATTAAGAAAGCCATTAATGATTAATGAAAGAAAGATGTCTGTAAAGGGTTAAGCGTTGCCAAAAATGAAGCCACCCTTTCTATTTATTGAGCTCTGCTCTTTCAGCAACCCTCACTTGTAACACATTCATATATACAGCATGCATTTCTGGATTCTCCATAGACAAACAGTGGCAGTTGTACTGATATCCCACTGACTCTCTATAGGAAACACGTTGAAAATGCACTATAATGATAAAAGTGAGCCAGGGCTTATAGTCTAACATTAGAAGCCGACCTCACAGTCATGTTCCAAAATCTAATGGAAGAACAAAGACTGTAGCAGCAAAGGTGTGCGTATATACTCACTATATTACATACACCTGCTCAACTCCCTAATACAAATATCTAACCAGCCAATCACGTGGCAGCAACTCTGTGCATTTAGGCATGTTGACATGGTAAAGATCAAACCGAGCATCAGAATGGGGAAGAAACGCGATTGAAGTGTCTTTGAGCATGACATGGTTGTCGGTGCTAGACGAGCTGGTTTGAGTATTTCAGAAACTGCTGATCTACTGGGATTTTCACACACAGCGCCATCTCAAGGGTTTACAGGGAATGACCCGAAAAAGAGAAGCCAGTTTGAAAATTAAGTTCAGTATGAGGCTTTTAGTGGAAAAAGAATGAAATCAGACCTCAGCATGTGTGCTGCGATGAAAGAAACTGAAACCAGCCAGATTCACGATGTAGAAAAGCCTGTGTTTGGTGCTGTGAGTCTGGAATGTAAGGTTTCGATATGAACGACAGCAAAACAACTGAGATATTCATTCTACAGTCTGAGGAAGGCTAAAAACTGAGTGTTTGTCTCTTGACAAAAGTTGCTTGGTTGTAAGGTTTCGTTATGAATTTGCTCTTTGTCTTCCCACTCTGTCTAGGATTCATTCTGCATGTGTCTTACAGGACCTGTCCACTGACGCTGAACTGTTCTGGGTGAAAAGATGATCCTGCTGTTAGGACGGACTCTACTTTGCCTCCTGCTATTCGGGGCAGGAACAGCAGGTAATGAATGAGCTGAACACTTTTTCTGTGAGGCTGGACACTTGACTGAGGCTGATCTTTGGCTGTATTGTTTTATGACCTGCTGTCTTTGGTTCAAATGTCCAAGTTTTACATCCATCACATTTGCGTGTTATTCCTGGATGCTATTTCTTTTTTAAACCTGTCTGTGTAAGTTCTCAGTCATCCAGGTCATGGTAGACTAGAGTGTTGAGTTGAAGGCAACTACACTTCACCTCTGATCCGAAAGGCTTCTTCAGTTCTAGAAGCTGACGGGGAGTACCAGATATTTAACTCTAATGGGGTTCTTCTTGGGGGTGGTCCTGAGAGTCCTTGATACATGATGCATACAATACATGAGTCATTAGGATCACAGGAGCCAAGGTGTGACCTGTTCATGAGTCGTTGCCCCACCCTGCCACCATGTGGATCACTGGAGTCAAAGGATCGAGCTGTGAATGTGAGTTCATTCTCCTGGGAAGGGATCTCAAGACTGCTTTGTAGGTGGCTGATAGCTGATGATAACGCTGTTCAACGATGGCTGTTCTATTTGGACATAAATCAGCTCTTTCACACCTCTTTCAAACTAAATATGAACATTAGTATTCTCAAAAGAGTGTCCCTTGTCCTTTAGATGCAGATAAATCGCTGAGTCCTGGCCTGATGAATTTCTTCTTGAAAGGTGGTCCAACAACATAATGGATTTTAAAGAAAAACAAATCCTTATTAGGTCCTACAAATGAATAAATATTATTAGGTGATCAGAGCTGTGCTGCAACATAATTTCTCAGTTGGTCACACCAACTTCTGATTTGGTCGCACCCATTTTTTTATATTAAGCATAATTGCATTTAGCACTGCATTTAGCAGACACTCTTTTCCAGAGCAACTTACAAGTTATGTAGTGTTACAATCCAAGCAATTGTGGCTTAAGGGCCTTGTTTAAGGACCCCACAGTGGCAGCTTGGCTCGGATCTGAACCCTGAACCTTCTGGTCCATAGCCCAGTGGCTATAATGGATAACTTCTAGGCTTCCCTCAACCAAGGCAAGTATGTCTGGTAAACTTTTGCCAAGGACCATTGGTGCTGTTGATTTTTAATTAACAGAAGCAAAAATAATCCAGGAGCAGAAATTTATTAACCTTTTTAAAAATTCCTTTTTTAACTTTATTCCTGGAGAATAGGCACAAATAAACATTTTGTTCAGGAAAGAATGGGACCAGAAACATTGAATGTTTCTTTTTGTCAAGGCAGGGTGAGGAAATTATTATTAAGCTTATAGAAGATGGATTATAAAATACATACATACTAGTCTGGTATAGATAAAATTTTCAACAGATGAGCCCTAGCCTAAATTACCTGGGTTTGGCACATGAGCGTCAGTTACGTCACTGCTACATAAGTGTAATATTTTCAGGTGGTCAACAGTGATTAAATGTGTTTAATTGTTGGGTCACGTTTTAGCTTTGTGCCAGCTTTAGGTCCACATCGTACTGTGCACTTACACCCAAGTTCCCAGGGCGAGAAAGAGTTGATAGAGGTTGTTACACTGTTGTGAGGAGACCCAGGCTGGCACACCTCGAGGGTCTGTGTTACGGAGTGTGTGTGCATGCATGTGAATGGGTTGGCATTTCACTGTGCAGTGCCACAGACACCTATGTGTCTATTAGTGCCCAGTTTGATCCAATGCCAAGCTTCTCTCTGAACCCTTGGCTCTCTGCCCTTTACCATAAAATATTCGAGAGCTTTCTGTCACCCAGATGTTTAAACCGTGTTATAATGCGTGTACTGTGTATCTTACTCAATAATTAGGAGCTCCCTGCTTGTGGAGATGGTACGGGGTGGTTCTAAGTTCATATCCCAGCTCGTTCACTGTCACATCAACCTTCAATCATTCAGCTCAGTCTAATCTAACATGTATGGGTCTGCAGGAGTATCTGTTAGAAGGGGCCTGGGGCTAAAATGTTAAACACTTCAGCTGGATTTAGAGCCTTCTGACTCTTGTGCAGTGTATGGGATACTGTTATTGACATTTAGCCATTTTATCTAGAGTGACATACAACTGAAAGATCCTTTCTATCTACAGTACTGTGCTTTTCAGTGTATATTCTTCTTAGTCTTTGCTTAAGTTTTCGTGGTCGCTGCACTTTGTAGTTCTGTAATTACTGGTATGAGTGAATCAGTCACAGCAGTGCTGCTGGAGTTTTAAAGCACTGTTAATTGACTGTCAACTTTATTAGATACATCTAACATATTGCTCCACCTTGTAGATGTAAAGTCAGAGACAGCAGCTCATCTGTTGTCTGTTAGTCATCCTCTAATCTTTCATCAGATGCTGGTGGCTGGACATTTTTGGCTGGTGGACTATTTTCAGTCCAGCAGTGACACTGAGGTAGTTTAAACTCCAGCAGCACTGTTGCGTCTGTTCAACATGGACCAGTTCAACACACACTAACACACCACCCAAATAGGACCTCACCTGTGGGGGTCCTGACCATTAGAAAACAAAGTAAAGGGGACGAACAAAGCACGCAGAGAAACAGATGGACTACAGTCTGTAATTGCAGAACTACAAAGTGCAGTGTCTACTAAAACGTCAATAAAGAATAAGCGGAATATAAACTGAAAAACACTGAAAAAATGTGTTCTCTTTCTCTCAGCAGGTGAAATGACGGTGCAATGCTCAGTTTCTCCTGCAGGGGTGCTGCATCCTGTTCGTGCTCAGCTTGAAAGGTTTGAGGCGGGACCAGGCTGTGCTGCTCGAGAGGCCGGCGAGAAAGAGACCCACGTGATTGCCTTGGGAAGAGACACACGCAATCCCAACACGCAGGTACAACCCCTGGCGGAAATGATGGAGTGGTTACACAACATAGGACACCAAACACTTTTTGTTTAATAGCTTCAGGGTTTCTGGGGCATAACCAGCAGCACAGAGCGCAAGGTAGGAACACACATTAGTCAATCCACTGCAGGGTAATTGCACACACTCATTCTTTCATTCATTCACTTTCTTATCCTCTTAAACCTGATCATTTTTGTGGGAGGGCCGGTGCCTCGCCAGCGGCACAGTGAGCAAGGCAGGAACAAGCCCAGACAGGGTGCCAATCCATCGTAGGGCACATACACTCCTAAACTAAGGACATTGCATCACCGTGCTGTCCCAACAAGAGAGTGATCCATGTAAACTATTATAAAGCTACGTCCAACAAAGAAGGAAACCCAACACGGAGTGTGGCAAAAGATGTTGGTTGTTCCCAAACAGCTGTGTTTAAGGATATTATTTCTTCCTGATATTGCACCCTCTTGAATTGATCATAGTCTATATATTAATGTTAGGCTGTCTAAGAGATTGGGTCTCTTTTTGACTCCTGGTCCTCTTTTTCTTCCTTACAGCATTTTCGAGTTGCCCTGTCCCTGTTGCCCTGGGCTTGGCAGTTATGGCTTTGGGGCCCTAACGTCTGTGCATTTTTCAACAAGACAAATCAGAAGGACTGAAATATGCAAATCCCTTCCATTGGTTTTAAACCTTTCAATAATTTTCTTACACATTTGTTGATAAACTGGAGATCCTCTGCCCTACTTTTTCAACTTTTTCCTCCTCTAAGACTTCTGTTAATACTGCTTTTGTACCAAATCATGACTATAATCACCTGTTGACATCACCTGTTTGAAATCATTCATCCAGCTGCTGAAGTCTGTAATGCTGCCTTCTCTTACTTTTTAGGTGACAGTAGTACTGAGGCCTCTGTCTTACACTCATCCCATCACTCGGCCCGTCATCCTGGTGCTAAGCTCTCAACACGCTGCCCACTGGGTATTAGAGAACGAGGGGCTGCCCAAGAATCTGCATGTGATGGTCCAGGTTGGTGTGATGTTTGTCTTGGCATACTGTGCGGTTTTTTGTTTTCATGCCACTGCCTCATATTTGTGAGCACTCGTTTGTGGGTGACAGATGTCTGCAAATTCAACCTTGGAGTACGGGACTATGTCTGCACGCTTTCATTCCATCCCCGAATTACCATGGCATCCTCGGGCCCTGCTCCGTTGGACTCTGCAGCGCCACACCACCGTGACCTCCCTCACACACTTGGATCAAGCGAACCGTGTCTACATTCGTCTTGGAGAAGGTCAGTGGGGAATAAAAAATAACGTAAAACAAACAATTTTCGGGTTCTGTACTGCCTCATCTTTTCTCCTGGTCCTCAGATCCTAGTCTGCCGAAAGTGTGTCGCCTGCAGTCTCTTTTCCTCTCACACAATTACCTGGCTTCGGAGCTGCAGCAGCAGGAAGTGAATGGCTGCAGTTTCTCAGTGAAGCGTTCTGACCCCGAAGTGCATGTCATCAAGCTGTGGTCTGCAGGCTCCGGACTGTGTGGGTAAGCTGTGCTGAACCACCTCTAATTCAGTTTTATTATTCATTGCCAACTTGGTGCAAAGCATTAACTACCACTACAACACCAAATCAGAAAAAGGTGGGACAATATGGAAAATGCAAATAAAAAAACCTGCAGTGTTCCTTACATGTACTTTGACGTTTATTTCATTGCAGATAGAATGAATCCAAGATATTTCATGTTTTGTCTGGTCAACGTGATTTCATTTGTTAATAAACATCCATTCCTGCATTTCAGGTCTGCAATACATTCCAAAATATGTCACAGAAGTTGAATCTGTTCATGTGGACATAGATTTTGTCGGAGAAACGTTTCATCACTCATCTAAGTAACTTCTTAGGATTGGGGAAGGGCTGCGATGGCTCCGTTGTAAGATGGTGAGAGGTGTACTCTGAGGCCCCCTCCTTGGTTCAGGGATGGACGTTCCCTTTTTACAACCTCCATCCCTGAACCGAGGAGGGGGCCTCAGAGTACACCTCTCACCATCTTACAACGGAGCCATCGCAGCCCTTCCCCAATCCGGTGTGAATGGCACACGCGGCCATTGTTGTTAATGGCTATGTCAATCTGCATATTAAACTGATCACGGGTCCCATTGTTATGCAATGGTGCTGGTACCAGTCGTTATGCAACGTGCTGTATATAAGATTGGGGAAGTTTTCCAACTGCTGAGACTGAAGAAGTCACTTAGATGAGTGATGAAACGTTTCTCCGACAAAATCTATGTCCAGATGAACAGATTCAACTTCTGGGATTTTCTTACCTGGATTATTGAGCATGCATCAAGACATTCCAAAATAAGCTGGAACAGGGGCAATTTAGGGATCTCCACTTTGTCAACAAATGTGTGAGAAAATGATTGAAATGTTTCAAAACAATGTTCCTCAAAGAAAGACTGGAAGGGATTTCCATATTTCTCCCTCTACAGGGCATAATATCATTAAACAGTTCAAGGAATCTGAGGAATTTCAGAGCATAAAGGGTAAGGGCACAATCCTAAACTGAAGAGGGGGGATCTGTGATCCCTCAGACGATACTGCATCAAGAACCGTCATTCATCAATAGCTGATAGAACCACATGAACAAGAGATTACTTTATCAAACCTTTATCAAGCTCTACAATACAGAGTTACATTCACAAATACCTCTTAAAACGTTACTGCACAAAAAAGAAGCCTTATGTTATAACCATGTCCAGAAGCGGCACTGACTTCTGTGGCCTTGGAGGCATCTGGGATGGACCATCAAACAGTGGGAACAGGGATTGTGCTCAGACCAAGCAGTATAACAGATCTGTTTTTGGAAGAAATGGATGCCGTGTGCTCTGGACCAAAGACAAAAAAAAGATCATCTATATCCACTGTTATGAGGAACAAGTCCAAAAGCCAGGCTCTGTCATGGTATGGGGTCGGGTCAGGGCCCTTGTTAAAGGTCATTTACCCTTCTGTGATGCAGCATTAATGCAGAAAAGTACACAGAGAGTTTAGAGCAACATAAGCTGCCTTCAAGACGACATCTTTACCAGGGACGTTCATGCATTTTCAACAAGACAATGTAAAACCACATGCTGCACACATTACAAAGGCATGGCTGTGGAAGAAGAGGGTACGGGTGAATGCAGTCCTGATCTGTCCCCAATAGAGAATATGTGGAGAATTTCGAAACAAAAAACGCGACAATGATGACTACTGTTACACATCAAGAAAACAACACCTGAATCACTAAATCACTCGGTATCCTCTGTGACAAAATGTCTGTTAGGTGTGGTGAAAAGGAATGGCAACATCACAAAGTGGTAAATCATTTACTGTCTCAACTGTTTTTGAAATATGTTGCAGGTCTAAAATGCAGGAATGGATGGTTATTAACAAATGAACTGAAGTTAACCAGAAAAACATGAAAAAGATGAACTATCTCAGGTTCATACTGTCTGCAGTGAGACAAAAGTCAAAGTAAATGTTAGAAACATTCTTACATAATTCTGCACAAATCTGTCCCTGTTGTACAATCCAACTTCAGTAAATCTCATTCAGCTGGCAATAATTCACATTCACTCGGATTAAAGTGATAACGTTTAGAGCTAGGTCAGTGGGCGCCTCTCTAAATGACAAATAAAATTGTAACAGATAAGATAGAGTTTGTTCATTTCTAGTCTATCTGTTCAAATCTAGTCATATCACGGCCCATAAATCACACTTCATGCAACTGATATTCGAATAATGTCCTGTGTAGCAGTGAGAACAAAACAATTAGTGCCAGTAAATGTAACAAGACATTTTGTTTCTGAATTCCTAAGGGTCACCCCCACATTATTAAACACTGTGGATCATTATTTCCTTTTACATTTAGTCTTTTAGCAGACGTCGTTATCCAGAGCGACTTACAGCCGATACAATCTTACATTCTTGGACTAAATGTCTTGCTCAAGGACCCAACAGTGGCAGCTTGGCAGCAGAGAGATTTGAACCCAGTCCAGCACCTTAACCGCTAGTGACCTCACTCCTCATTTGCTACTTTGTTATTCGTTAAAACAGACACAAATACAATCAATATTAATAGCAATTTTAGGAGTGTTACATTTTTCAGTTTGCTGTTTGGCAAATGCTTCACAGCCTAACATGGAGCTTATAACTTGGATGCAAATGAAGCCTAAATTTGGACACCAATGTCATGTTCACATGTTTTAAGCTCTGCATGGATCAATCTTACATATGACATATTTTTGCAAGTTTTAATAAACTATGAACAACCCAAATAAGGTGCCATACCAAATTTTATGGGTTTGAAATGTAATTGGAAATAAAAATACATGCGTACTCATTAATCACCTTGATTCAATGAACTCGGCTGGTCTCGACAACAATTTCCGAGTCCACCCTGCCCCGAGACCGAGACAAGTCCAAATGAGGTCGAGACCGATGAATGATGGAGTACTGATCTAACGCTTCTCCGTCTTAGCTCGTTGCAGGTGGAGGTATCGGTCTCTCTGCTGCCCCCTATGTCTGACGTTGGTTGGCATAATGTGGTGCTGGTGCTGAGCAGTGCAGCTCCAGTGAACTGGGCCCTGGTCACTCCTGGTCTCCGGGGTCACATCACAGTCCATGTGAGACACCTCTTCGTTGCTTATCCAATCTTATTAAATATTCGACCTGTCATATACAATGCAGAATGACCAGTCATGTCTCTCAGTCTTCCCACAGCGTGACCCCCCTGTATCCCGCCAAACCTGACCTGACCATGACCAGCACGACCATTCCTGACCTCGCTCTGACCGATGACCTGCTGACCTGGGCCGGTCAGAATGGCTATACTATAGTGACATCATATACGGAAGCTAACCTGGCCAATCGTTTTGTGATCAAGCTGAGAGAAGGCGGGACAGGTAAGGACCCCATCACAGGTCTCTATTACTGTTTACATCCATACGAAGAGCGTCAGAGTGTAACACGTGTTCCATTACAGGGACGAGAAGGTAGGACACAATACAGTAGACACTCAGGGAAGTGTGCGTACATGCAACCTTCAGTACTTCAGTTGAGAAGAAATGTTTTTAGTATCTAATCGGTTTAAACGCACTGATGCCCTTCGTCGGCTCCATTTTGCTTCATAACAATGTGAACAAATTAAAAGAAAACTGCTTCATCGTACGTGTCATAGAGATAAATGAGCTTTCCAAGAAACATGGATCACAAACATGAGTCCATAATACTGTAGATAATATTACAGAACAGATTTTCTCCCACATTTTATGTCGACATGGTCAGAGTCACCAATGTGGTGGCCACCTAAGTGCTTGGCTTATCTCAGTTTATTAAAATACAGTGGTTCTCAGTTCTCGTCATTAATTTGTTCCAGAAGGCTCGTCAAGAACCAAAAATGACGAGTACCGAGCAAATTTTCCCATAAGGAATCAGGTAAACTGAATGAATGGGTTCCAGACCCCCAGAAAATCCCCCCTGTATAACATTATATGCCTTAACGGAGCTGTATTGTACAGGAGCTCCCTGATTTATGATGGAGATATGTTCAACAAATCCATCATAAGTTAATGTATCATGAACTGAGGAGTTTAACAAGTGTTTGCTAGAGCGTCTGTACTGTATCACAGCAGAGCCTATGATAAGTAATGATAAGTAAGTTTGTGTTTAAAACACTTACATTAACCTACAGTTGGCCAAAATCATTAACGCAAAGCTAATTTTATACTAAAGTGTTGAAAAATCTCACGTCATTTACTGAGTAATGGATTGAAAGTGAAAAGTAAAAGCAAAGCACTTACTCTATTGATGAACTCAGGGCGCTAGCATAGCTCCTAAGCTAACTGCAGCCTGTGTTCTGAAGCATTCAGTTTCTGTTTTTCTTTAGGTTTGTTCTTTTAAACTAATCTTTTTAGGACTCATGGAGATTTATTTGCACTAGGAATAGAGTACTGTAGATGTAAAAATAAAGAAAAACACGATAAACACAGTGGAGATCTGCACTAAGTAAGAGCTACTGTGAATCTGAATCACTATGTACTGAATCATGAATCGAGTTTCCGCTAAAACGAGTCGCGTGGCTCAACTGCAAGTGTGCCGAGTACCGAGCAAACGACAAGAACCGAGAAATTTTTCTAGTCAAATGTGTTTTACAGTTGTCATTTTCATGTGTTTTTTACACACTGCCTGGCCAAAAAAAGGTCACCACCTGGATTTATCTAAGCAAATAGTTAAATAGTTTAAAAAAAAGAGCCTCCCGTCGGATAATTACTGCATTGGTGATGATGTTTCAGCTTCAACAAGTTCTCTAACCCTAACTGATGCAGTGAGGAGCTTCTCATTTGTTAAACAACCATGTGGAAAGATGCATCCTGTGGTCGTGGGAAAGATGTTCATCTGTTTCAGAAGGGTCAGATTGTGAAAGAGTGGTTCAGGGAGCATGAGCCATCATTATCACACATGGATTGTCCACCACAGAATCCAGAGCTGAACCCCATTGAGAATCTTTGGGATGTGCTGGAGGAGACTTTGTGCAGTGGAACAGATCTTCCATCATCAATACAAGATCTTGGGGGAAAATGAATGCAGCTCTGGACAGAAATAAATGTTGGGACACTGCAGAAGCTGTGGAGATGATGCCACAATCAAAGCTAAAGGCGGGCCAACCAAATATTAGAGCGTGTGACCTTTTTTAGCCAGGGAGTGTATAATAACACTGATCCACACTCCCACACAGTGAAGTCAGCGATTGAGGCGAAGGTGGAGGAGACGAGGCTGAGACACTGGCTCTCCCGGGAGGTGGATGATGGCAGCGCGGGCGGCAGGGAGGCCATCAGCGCTCAGTGTGCAAACGGACGCCTCACTGTATCTGTGGATAAAAGCACCTTACAGGTCACACACTCACACTCTGTTTATTGTGTATCTCTGTCGAATTGTGTATTGTATACTAAACTTACACCACACCTAACCCTTAGCTTAACGTTATTATCCAAAGGGAATTCATTTGGGGTTGTGCAACTTTTAGTAAAAACTGCACACGTCAACATTGAGACTTGCACAAAAGTTTGGGCACCTGTATAGCCGATCCACTTTATTCCAAGACGATGTTGTTGGACAGCACATTATTTCACGTATTTTGCTTCCTGATAGGCAGCAGAACCAGACAAAGTCAAGCTTAACACAACATTTTCACATTTGCTGTATCCCGTAGGAATTTGGAGAAATGTTAAAACATTTTTTGAGCTTAATCATAATTAATTAATTAATCTACTTTAGATTTTGGCAAATCTAAATCCCTGACCAGGACATTTAATCATGGCTGTGTTATCAGATCATGATAACCATGCATAGAGGGTTCAACACTTGGTGTAGTGTTTATAGCACAAGATCCCTGCTTGAGTCCTGACCTTGGATTTTGCATGTCCTCCCTGTGCGTGCATGGGAACTCTGGTTTCCTCCCTCATTCCAAAAACATGCATTAGGTTAATTGGTTGCTCTAAATTTTCCCAGTGTGAATGTGACTGACTAGTGTTGATGTAACCTTGCTCCAGTCATGAATAGCCATTTATGCTGATGTGCATCCATAAGCATACATACAAACAAGAAAATATAGAAAAGAAACAAGGCCTCGTTTGGATGGGGGTGCCCAAACTTTTGCATGCAGCTCTATAGAGCTAAACATACACACGGAGGTTTGTCACGACCTTGTTGCCATATGTGTTTCTTCGCTGCAATCAGGGAAACTTGAGATTGTTTACATGCAGGCCCTGTCTCTGTCTGTGTCGGCCGTCACCCTGAGGGACCCTTCGTGCCAGGCTCGGTCCAACGGGAGCCATTTCCTCTTGGCGTTCCCTGTCATTTCCTGTGGGACTGAAGGAGAGATGGAGCGGCACAGCAGGGGAGTGCAGTACAAAAACACGGTGAGAGAGGGAAGTCAGCGTGATGGGTGATTATCATCTGCCGAAGGAACACGATGCACCCTCAAAAGCGTCGCTCATAAAAGCCCTGTGTCACTTCGCACAGTCCAGCCCAGCATGTGCGTGTGAGTAGCGCTGGGGTGTAAACACAGCGCCCCAGCGGCTTCGTTCTGCCGAGTGTCTAGTGATGGCGTAATTAGGTTTGGAACGAGGCCCGGCTCTTTAGGGAGGGACGGCAGCGCGACCTGTCTGGATATTTTCTGACACGCATTTCTGAGTGCGTGTGCGCCTAAATACATGGGTGACCGGAGTCACTCCGACCACGTGCCAGTTTCAAGTGCGACGTGCCCCCTCTGCTGCCACGTAACTGGCAGGGGTTAGATTGTCCTGATTGTGGTGAGCCGTACCATTTTATATAATGAGGGGTTGTGTGGGGACAGGCAGGGCCTTGTGTTCATGATGAAGCCAAAATTCAAATGTATGCAGTTACACTCTAAACTGCTAGCTGTAAGCATCCATAACGTATTAGCAATGTTAGCCTCCAGTGCAAAACTAAATAAGCCAACAATTCCTGGCTGACTGAAGAAATTGAATTCTGAATTGGCCAAATCTATATATATATATATATATATTCTTTGTGTGTGTGTGTGTGTGTATATAGATTTTACTGTGGAAAAAGAAGCCTCCGAGAACTTTGCAGAATGAGACAGCTGGGAATACTCACGAGTCACCTCCTCTGGTCATACATGTGAGTAGACTGTATGTGTGACTTGGCTTCGGTCAGTTTTAGGCACAAATGTCAGAGTACACATCAGCACACTTTCAATGGATTGACTAAGGACCAAGACTCAAAAAGGGACCCGACCTCCATGCATGACACACATCATGCAAAAACATGCGTATCAAGACAGCAGAGAGTCTTAAATACGTTATGTGAGGACCTAAATATCTTTGTGTTTGCTCTCGCAGTTTAATTGCACGACTCCTCTACCCACTCCTGCCAGCAAGGTGGAGCCTGCCTCATCCTCCACACCAGACAGGGCACAGCCAGGTACCTCAGCCTCCAGACCCCAGTGGGTAATGACCCCACAAGCCACCCCTCTGCTTTCCATGAAGCTGTTTGCTACTGATGAGTTCGAGAGGAGGGCAGTGGGTCCCTGTATGGTGACGGCACAGGGGCGAGTGTACGCCGAGGTCAGGTTACACACATTACACCTGCACATGCACTAGCTCTGTGCCTTCATAATGTATCAGACATTTTGTAATACTGTTCAAATTCTTAACAGAACATCAACCTCTATTTATAGTCCCATATAAACTTGTGTAACAATTAGAATTGTCAGTCAGCCCAGATGCGAAAGGCATAAGAGTTTGGCTTCGGGCTACAAAACTCGTTCCCATAAAACCGCTACAGAAACTGCAAGGATTTTTGCTGCCCCATATTTGCCAAAGTCGCAGGGGAAGAACTGACTTCCTACACTAATATCCTACAGAAATGTCGGATTGCTGCAGAATATCGCATGCAGTGGGTCTTGCCACAAGAGGGCGTAAAAGTGCCTCCCCCCTGCACTTTAAAAAGCTCTCAGAGGCTACTTTTGGTTACTGTACCTCTTGGTAAGAGATCATTGCCTCTACGACCCACTCGAATACATTTTGTCCAGTTGACAGACTTTAAGAGTGGGCGCCTCACTGGACTGACAGAAGCAGGATGATCATTTTGACTAATTTCCCTCCTTCTGGACCAGTCTGGTCTAGCTGATAGGAGGTGTTGGAGGCAGTGGTTTTATGGGGGCACACACACACGGCGAACAGGCTCCGGACAGCCCAGACAGACCCCCAGTAGAGAGGATTGTTTGATCCACCGACAAGCATGAGCATCTCCTACAGTTTCATTATCCTCCATCCAGACACAGGTGGCACCTTCACTGCAAACCCCTGTCTCTGCCCGGACCATTTCCAGGTGCTTAGCAGAAGGAAATTTGTTGTCACGGCACCCATTATGTGTCACCCAGCCACCATCTCCTTCGTTTGCAGTGGTGTAGATAACAAGAAACCTGGACTGTTATGGACTGGAATCATATTGCCTTTAGTGACGAATCCAGGTTCTGTTTGGGATCCGATGATAGTCAGGTTTGAACATGGAGGTCTCATGGTGAGCACTTCAATCCTGCCTTTGTTGTGGAGCGACACACTGCCCGAACTGGTGGTATGATGATCTGGGGAGCCATCACGTACAACATTCCTAGTCATGATATGAGGGACAGTAACAAATCAGCGATACATGCCGGAGATCTTGCATCTTCATGTGTTGTCTGTCATGGCAGGGCTTCCAACTGGCATTTTTCAGCAGGATAATGCTCACCCACACACAGCAAGGGTTTAACAGGAATGTCTCTGCCAGATTGTAACACTTCCTTAATCACCAGATTTATCATAAATTGAGCATTTATGGACCAGTTGGGACACCAGCTTTGGCAATCCACAAGTGTGTAGGATCTTCAGGCCTAGCTGTAACATCTGTGGGCAAATGTGCCACTGGACACCATGAGGAACCTCTATGGCAGACCATATCTCATCTTGTATCCAAACTAGAGGTGGCCTAACAGGGTAACTAGAGCCTCCTTTCAATTGTACAGTTTTCCCCAATAAACGTATCCTTTTTCTATAATATCATAATCACTTACATATATCGTCGTTACATTCATACATATAAAGATTCATTCAATCCCAACAGCTCCTTCTTGGTAAGTTTTTTTTGTTAGTGTGTTTTAGTACCTTTGTATAGTTTCTATGGCTTTTAGGAATTATATATTTGAGAGAAATGTTCCACACTTTCAATGAATAACACAAAACAAATTAGTAAATTATTCGAAACACAATCTCTGCGTGTACGATAAACCAGGCGCCATTATGTGATGATAAAGTGTTTATTTTGGAAGCATCTGACTGTGTCATATCTTCACGGTGCCTCGCTTATCATACACACAAACACACACACACCCCAAAATTGTGTTCAGACACAGTACAGCCTTCAGCACTGTGATAAACATAATGGAGAGGGGAAACATCAATGAACTCAAACTAACCCAGAGTTATACAGTAAGTCTATTTATAACTCTGACCAAATTCATTTCAATAACTAAGAACATTAGGGAGTCCTAATTCCTCACTAATCTGTTTCTCTAGTTACTGTTTAACATGTGGTCAAAAGTATGCAGACACACCACTTATTTACCAATTAATTTATGATCTCTGTTATTTCAGCTCGTAATATGATGCGGACATGCATGGAATCCCCACAGATAAACAGTGGTTGAGAATGGGTTGTACTGAATACATTAGTGACTCATACATTCATAGTTTTCACCTCTAACAAGTCAGTACATCACCTTTCTTCTTCACCCTCATAAAACAAAGTCCATAAAGAAAGGGTTTGATGGATAACATGGTTGGCTTGCACACAGCCCTGACTTTAATCCCATCACCGCTTTTAGATGACCTGGGGCCTCATTTATAAACGGTATGTATGGGTTTTAAATGTGTGTACACAACAGCTCAGGCAGAAGCCGGGATGTATAAAGAAATATTTGGCGGGAAAACGGGCGTATATCTACATCAGCTTTGACACGTGTGCGGCCATAAGAACATTTGGGAGAGAGCGGGAATTGGACACCCTGTGGTAAAGCCGAGAATTGCACTTACCAAAGCACTAAATCATTCATACCTAAGCATTATTTTATTAGATGCCTTTATTGGTTTATTAGCGTTTACCAGTTTGTTTTTATGTATTGACATTAATTGCTCCAACAACTACTTGCAACTGCGTAAGGACATGTTATGTCGATTGTGAATAACTGGACTCCAAAACAAAGGTACATTTTTTTACAAGTTCATGTAATGTTGTTGAAATGTCAGACATTATCCTTTTTATTTCTTTTATTTCTTTTATTCCTTTCGTTCCTCCATTGTCACCACTTTCCCACTCAGCAATGAATGGGACACAATCTATTTTTAAATATTTAAGTATTCATGAGGTAATTTGCATGGACCATATATGGATATGTGTGGGCGGTAAGCAGGTGGAACATGAGGCTCGTTCACCTGCGAACATTTTGAAGAAGACTGTGATTTCTAAAGACAAGACCGCATTCAGGTGTTCATACGCAAGTTTTTATTAACCTTCAATTTTTATGTGCACATTTCCCTCCAGAATCCAGGCAGAGTTTATTATAAACGAGGCTCCTGTGATGCCAACAGTGAGCCAGAGCTTACTATGGTTCAGTCATGTTCATGGTTTGTAATGATGTTTGAAAACATTTTTGCATGTCCACAACCTCTTTTTGTGTAATCTCTGTATTTCCGCAGATTTCAGGCAGTAGGGGGGTCGGTGGGAGGGTGCAGGTGCGCTCCTGTGTGCTGTCTCCTCTGTCGGACCCCCGCGCTCACACCGGCTGGTCCGTCATCCATGACTTCTGTCCTGCAGACTCTTCCTTCGTCCTGCATGAAGAGGCACAGCCAGAGCAAAGACAGAGCCAGAACGAATACAGAGACTCGGAGAGCGACGAAGAAGAGGAGGTTGATGAAGAAGCAGAGGAGGAAAATGAGGAGGACAAAGTGAAGCACGGATCAGAAAAAGGGAGAGGAAAGAAAGAAGGAGTTGGTGAAGGCAAGGACGAGGGACAGAGAGGAGGACAGACGGACCGAGCGACTAAAGGGACGGGGCGGCTGAGGTTCAGCTTTGTGCTGCGGCCGCTCTTTAACAACTCCATCCAGTTCCTGCACTGCAGCCTGCAGCTGTGTGGAGATACCAGCCAGCCTGACAGAGTCTGCACTCACCCGCCTCACATCCCTGCTGTTCTACACACTCATACGCCCAGCACACAGCAGGTACAACACACACACACACACACACACACACACACACTGTGCAGTGATCTGTGTTTATACACATCCATCAGATTTTCTAATTATACACACAAGACAAAATATTATACTTGGTCACTTATTTATTTGAGGAAAACGATCCAATGTTATATTTCTTTATCTGGACATCCGGATGTGAAGAAGGTACTCGCGTATAGGTTCACATACTTTTTCCAACCTGGACTTTAAATGGTTTATTGAGGTGTTATAGAGGGATTTTAAATGAAAAACTCTGTAATATTTAATATTCCTTTAATATTCCAGCTGTGATCAGTTATCGGTGCCATTGATACTCTTGTGTGTTTTTGTGTTAGTGTGAGTACAGGAACTTATCGAGGCCGGTGCTGGTGACGTATTCCCCTGAAGCACTGGATGGAATGCTACCGCCGCCTGCAGGTCAATACTGAGTGTTACACTTAAGCACGAAATATAGTTTTTAATTAATCTCAAAATGTAATGGTATGAAGTATATTATTATTATTATTATTATTATAGATTTCATATATGCATAAACAAACACATTTCTTATAAGTATAAATGTACAGTATAGTAAATGCAGTACAGTAATTGAATTTTTGTACTTAATTTATTAATATTAATATTGTTATTATCCTTATAGCTGTGTAGTGCCTTTTGAGGTTTTTCTTTTTTTTTTCCTGGCAACATATCATATTATTACTGCTATTATTATTGATATTGGTGATGTTGTTTTTATTTTTTAAAATTTGTTATCCCCACTTTTCCTGGTTAAGGTAGCGGGTCCCAGAGAACACAGTGGACGTCAGTCCTTTGTAGGTCACTGTTGTAGCGCCCCAACCAGCCTCCCCTCCCTCAGACACAGCCACTCGAACCTGTGGTTGGGTTGATGTATAAGACTGTTATAGCTTTGAAAAATCTATTTAATCATTTTAATGTTACTATTATTGTAGTAGTATAATTTATGTAATTACTATCATAGCTGTGCTCATATTCAATACAGCATTTAACTGTGTGTGTGTGTGTGTGTGTGTGTGTAGGGAAGCTTGCTCAAAAGCCACGAGTTTCAGAGTCGGAGATGTCCAGGCAGAGCTCATCCATCAGTGGTACACACACACACACACACACACACACACACACACACACCTCTGCATCTCTGTACAGCTTGTGATACTGATGTATGCCTTAGTCCTCATTCTGTTTAAGGAGATTTTGTATTTATTGTTGTTTGTGTTAAGTTTCAAGCCCGGTGTTGATCAGTGTGTTTGCTGCATTCCTGATGGGTATCGGCCTGATGGGGGCGATGTGGTGCATCTACTCTTGCACAGGTACTACGCACACGACCTTCTTAGGATAGCAGAATGCCTAACAGTTCCTAATAGCTGATTGTAAATTCTCATAACTAAATGAGTGAATTAGGCCTCGGCTAACCGGGCTCCTAAACAGTTTTGACTAATGTAATGACATTTTTACAAATCATAGTAATATCAAGTCAAGTCAAGTCAGATTTATTTATATAGCGCTTTTTACAATGGAGCATTGTCTCAAAGCAACTTTACAAGTTTAGATTATCTCCTAATAACTACGTCAAATCCCAAATTGAGCAAGCCTAGGGCGACAGTGGCAAGGAAAAACTCCCTAGTTCTAGGAAGAAACCTTGGGAGGACCAAGACTCAAAAAGGGAACCCACCTCCTTGGGCGGCGTTATGATAAATCTTAAGAGCGGAACTAAGTCCATGGAGTCCATGGTCGAATAAAATGTGAATTAATGCCAGTGGAGCTTCCATCAGAATGTACATCATGTTGGGGCCGGAACTGCCGGAACACAGCCGAGAGAAAACAGAAAATGTAATTAGTTATTGATTAAGAGCACAGTGTTTATTAACAATCACTGATGCCATGTCAATCACTGATGCCAAGTGTAGCATGAGACCCCGGCAGCATTAGCTATAGCAGCATAGCTAGAAAGCTAGAAAGAGGAGAACTGGTAGGTAACACAGCCAAGAGGGATCACATGAGACATTGGCAACCCCACGAGCGACAGAAGACAGCAACCCAACGTCTCTGATCACCATAAGACTCTTTGACTATGAACCCCCAGCTCTGCCCTTATTCTAAGGCAAGGATGGATGAGTCAAGTTCACGAGGACCGTAGCCTAGTTCAGCCAGACCGCCCACTCGACACTCCCGGCTAGCCGACAAGGCAGGCAAGCCAGACATGACTCCAGACTCCGGCCCCAGCGACCCAAGCCATGCAACCTGGTCTAAATCTAGTAAAAAGCCTGCGTAAATAGGTATGTCTTTAGCCTAGACTTAAAACTTTGGAGGGTGTTGATTTCTCGAACGAAAGTGGGGAAGTTTATTCCATAGTTGGGGGGCCATGTATGAGGAAGCCTTCTTCCCCCTGCTGTGACTTTTTTAATTCTAGAACTAAAAGAAGTCCTGCACCCTGCGAACGAAGTAGACGAGTTGGATTGTAAAACTCTAAGAGTTCACTCAGATAATGTGGGGCCAGGCCATGTAGAGCTTTATAAGTTATAAGAAGTATTTTGTAATCAATGCGGAATTTGACTGGTAACCAGTGCAGTGATGATAGAACAGGAGTGATATGATCAAATTTTCTAGTTCGAGTTAGAGTTAGTAATATAAATCTGTAAACGTGGTTAGGGATGTTCAGGTGCCAGTGCTTTCTGGCTAGTAGGGTGTCGGTGGCCAGTCTTCCATCCCTGAATTGGACTGCATCCATGCATCCATGTTTTTACACACATTTACTTTAACAGTTATTTAGTAGCAGACAGAATGAACCCAATATATTTCTTTAATTTAATTTGTTAATATACTTCCATTCCTTCATGTCAGGCCTACAACACATTCCAAAAACAATTGGTATGAGTGCAATTTAGGGCTAGTAATGAGGTAATTTGTAAATAATGAGTAAAAACCTAATTAATGATGTAAACGTCCGTGATCTCTGATCCCACAGACGGCACTGCATCAAGAACCGTCATTCATCAGTAGCTGATAGAACCTGGACAAAGGATTAATTTATCAAACCTTTATCAAGCACTGCAATACAGTGTTACATTCACAAATACCACTTAAAACATTACTGTACAAAAAATAAACCTTATGGTAACCATGTCCAGAAGTGACGTCGACTTCTCTGGGCTTGGAGGCATCTGGGATGGACCATCACACAGTGGAAATGGGGATTGTGCTCAGACCCATCAGTATAACAGATCTTTTTTTGGAAGAAACAGACGCCGTGTGCTCCGGACCAAAGACAAAAGGATCATCCAGACTGTTATGAGGAACAAGTCCAAAAGCAAAGCTCTGTCATGGTATGGGGTCGGGTCAGGGCCCTTGGTAAAGCTCATTTACACTTCTATGATGCAGCATTAATGCAGAAAAGTACTGAGATTTTAGAGCAACATAAGCTGCCTTCAAGTCAACATCTTTACCAGGGACATCCATGCATTTTCAACAAGACAATGCAAAACCACATGCTGCACACATTACAAAGGCATGGCTATGGAGGAAGAGGGTACTGAACTGGCCTGACCCGCCTGCAGGCCTGACCTGTCCCCAATACAGAATGTGTGGAGAATTTTGAAACGAAAAATGTGATGACGATGACCCGTACTGTGTACACACATTAAGACGTGTTTGCAGGAAGAATGGAACACAATAACATCTGAATCACTAAATCACTCGGTGTCCTCTATGCCAAAACGTCTTTTAAGTGTGGTGAAAAGGAATGGCAACATTACAAAGTGGTAAATGAAGTTGAAAACAAAACATGAAATATCTCAGGTTCATACTGTCTGCAATGAAATGAAAGTCAAAGTAAATGTAAGGAACACTGCTTGTTTTATTTGCATGTTCCATACCATAACGTTTTCCGATTTGGGGTTGGTGAATGATAGACTCAAAGAAATCGGAATGTGTGAATTCTCAGTATGATTGTGTCTGTTGTATTATGACGGGGTTAATCATGAATTGTTGTTGCCAGGGCGACCTGTGGGTTTGCGAAGGAACAGTCTTCCAAACTCTTGGAATGCAGTACCTTTAGGGGAACAAACCAGCAGCTCCGTGTAGAGGTGGGTTCACTTTCAGTGTGCCACGATAGGACTGAAGTAAAGGATTTGCTTGCACTACCACAGAACCAGCCTCTTAGACTGGATGAACTCTGAAACTGGAGTTGAGAAGGAAGCCCGCTGGCAAGGTAGAAGAACAAACACAGACAATGGAGGTGCAGGGTGACACATGTCTGGTTCGTATCCCACATCTGGCGAGGTGATGATGTCTTCGGTTATGGGAATTGAAGTGAAGCCCCCTAATGTGGGCATGAGGGAGGCCACTCTCGTGTTGACCCAAGGGCATGGTCCAAGTCAGTTTCGTCCTGTTTGCCTGTCAGTGTGTTCTCCTGGCCAGGGCTTCCCTCTTCCACGTTCGATTCTCAGAGTTCCTCCAGTCGCAGGGGCTGGATCAGCGTAGTGCACGTTGTTTTCTACACACCTAAACTTTACATTTCTTTGTATTGTTTTACAGGTACTGGATGATGGACCAGAAGATAAAATATTTGTGTGTCAGTGTTAAATTGTGTTTATGGGTGTGGTGTGAGTGAGTGTGTACATTGAGTGGGTTCCAGTCCACTTTTAAACAAAACGTCCATCATGATAAGCTGTAAGTCAATAATCGACTGTCTGATTAACTTTCCTTCTTCTGTGGAGATCACACCAGCTTTTTAAACACTGAAATCTTAAGGTTAAGACCTTTTCACACCGAGTCCGATTTCTACGGACAAAAAAAACACACGTCAAGTTATGAAAAAGAACACGTGTATATTAACGCGATGTTGTGTATTTTTAATCAGCTCCTGTTCTAATTTTTGTAAAATCAGGCTGACCAATCAGAGCTCGGTTGCCGGGCAGAACAGCTCATCAAGAACTGATAGGCTGACGCATTAAGAGAAGGGAAATTAAAGACAGAAGGAGCAGAAAGGGAGTTTTCAGTGTTTAGACAAAAAACTTAGCGCACTTGGTGTGAAGGTCCCGCTACGGTAAAATTCTGAAAAAAAAATTTGTGTGGAAAATTGTACTCGGTGTGAAAAGGCATTTAGACCTTCAGGCCTCTTGTAATGGAACGATTCTGTCAGGACTAAATTACTTGTTGTTAAAGTAGCTTGTGTTGCACTGTAGGCAGGTTATTGTTAAAACAAAGACGATGTTCATCGGCACTCAGATGGCACCACTACCCGGTCACCATGCAAACCTGAGTTCGAGTCCAGTCTGTGCCTTCCAGCCAGGTCAGCATCACACGGGTACGACTGGCTCAGTCAGGGAATCATCTCGGTGCAATCCCCAGTGATGCCTGAGATGGACTTGTGTACCATCCTGGTCAGGCAGGGTTCTCCAAGACAGCACCAAACCTCTGGGACCCTGACCTCACCTCTTTTTGACCCTGAAGCTAAGACGGTGAGACACCAGTGTTACCTGACATCAGAAGCACGGTTCAGGAGGTGGATTCATTATATTATTGATCACTGAGATGTTAAGCCATCTATACTGATGGCTGAACATTCGTAAATGTTTAATAAAACACAGAGATCATAAAGAGTTAACAAATCCAGCACATATTGTAATACATTAGCACAATGTTTGTCATAAACTTTCTTTTATTGCATTGAGCTAAAACCCTGCCTATTATGTAATCCAGATTTACATGGCCAGTGTGATCCTTGGCTTGAAAATACTACTAAATGTCATTGTGTTGCTTTTATGTTCATTTAACTCCAAAAGACTAAACTGTGAGCAAATAGACGCCCCTAAGGTTGATTAGACTGAACTAAGAATGTTTAGACCAACCTGACAATGTCTCCTCTGGCCTGAGAGTGATTAGACCAAGCTAGAGCAAACTGAGAGTGAACAGATTGCAGTGAACGTGGTTAGACAGATCTGAGGTGTATTAGACTGACCTGAGAGTGATTAGATTGATCTGAGGTGTATTAGATTGATCTGAGAGCTATTGGACTAACGTAAGAATGTATAGACCGACCTGACAAGTTTTTAAGCCAAACTGAGAGTGGTTAGATCTAACCTAAGAGCTGTTTAGACAAGCCTAGTAATGTTTACACTGACGTGATAAAGATTAGACCTGACCCGAGAGTCATTAGACCTAACCTAAAAGCTGTTTAGATGCATCTGATAAAGATTAGACTAGACTGAGAGTGATTAGACCAAATCTAAGAGCTGTTTAGACAGGAATAATAATGCTTACACTGACATGATAAAGATTAGACCAGCCTGGGTGTGATTAAACCAAACCTAAGAGCAATTTAGACAAGCCTAATCATGTTTAGACTGACCTGATAAAGGTTAGACTGGACTGAGAGTGATTAGACCAAACCTAAAAGCTGTTTAGACAAACTTAATAATGCTTACACTGGCGTTATAAAGATTAGACCTGCCTGAGACTGATTAGACCAAAAGTAAGAGCTGTTTAGACTCATCTGACAAAGATTAGACTGAACTGAGAGTGATTAGACCAAAATTAAGAGCTGCTTAGACTGACCTCATATAGATTAGACTGGACGGAGAGTGATTAGCCCTAACTTAAGAGCTATTTAGACTGACATAATAAAGATTAAACTGGCCC
>JAJAGP010003832.1:0-63529 GCA_025084515.1 Ancistrus triradiatus | reverse complement strand
AAGACTGAGGACAGCTCATCTGCCACCCCCCATTCTCACCACATTCTACAGAGGAACAAATCGAGAGCATCCTGAGCGGCTGCATAACTGTCTGGTTCGGAAATTGTACTGCGTCGGACCGCAGGACTCTCCAGCGAGTAGTGAGGACAGCTGAAAAGATCATCGGGGTCGCTCTTCCATCTCTCACGGACATTTTTAACACCCGCTGCATCCGCAAAGCTCTCAGCATTGTGGATGATCCAACCCATCCATCACATGGACTTTTTACTCTGCTCCCGCCCGGGAGACGATACCCCAGCATTCGGACTAACACAAGCAGACTGTGTAACAGTTTTATTCCTCAAGCAATTAGACTCCTCAATTCTGTAAAATAACAATTTCCTCTGGAATTTTCTGCCGTCACACATTAT
The DNA here is from genome assembly GCA_025084515.1 of Ancistrus triradiatus. Classification (NCBI taxonomy): domain Eukaryota; kingdom Metazoa; phylum Chordata; class Actinopteri; order Siluriformes; family Loricariidae; genus Ancistrus; species Ancistrus triradiatus. The sequence goes on along the minus strand of JAJAGP010003832.1, from coordinate 63,119 downwards.
AAAACTGTATTGACTGTGTAACATGCATTTCTGCACTCTCACTTGTCTTTTTGCACCTTATTTACTTTTTAGGCACTTTATTTGCATTGCCCATTTTACGCTGCTAAGGTACACGTCACTACCTCACAAACCATTGTACCATCTATTCACCAACATGTACTAACAATTGTCTTAGTCCTGTCTTCTAATTACTTGTTTAGATTGGTGATACTTAGGATTATATTTTGTGGTTATTTATAATAGGATTTTTTGTATTTATTGTTGTATTTGCAGTGTTTTGTATTGTCCTGCACTTTTTGTACCGTGTTACACCGTGATCCTAGAGGAACGCCGTCTCGTTTCAATATGTACTTGTACGTAGCTGAAATGACAATAAAACCTCTCTGACTCTGAAAAGACCTGAGACTGGGACGGAGATTTATCTTCCAACAAGACCATGATCCAACACGTAAAGCAAAATCTACAATGGAGTGGTTCACAAATAAACGTATCCAGGTGGTAGAATGGCCAAGTCAAAGTCCAGACCTGAATTCAATCGAGAATCTGTGGAAAGAGCTGAGAACTGCTGTTCACAAACGCTCTCCATCCAACCTCACTGAGCTCGAGCTGTTTTGCAAGGAAGAATGGGCAAAAATTTCAGTCTCTCGATGTGCAAAACTGATAGACATAGGCCAAGCGACTTTCAGCTGTAATCGCAGCAAAAGGTGGCGCTACAAAGTATTAATGCGAGGGGGCCGAATAATTTTGCACGCCTGTAGGAAAAATACAATTATCCTATACCTGTACTATTATGTGGCAGATGCTATTTTGCTTCAGAATGTATGTGTATGTATGCATGTTATGTTTGGTATCCATGAGATCCATATTTCAAGGAGACCAAGGTGGTGAGACATACAGCGCTGTACAATGGTTGCACGATAAAGCACAGAACGAACACTCATTTTCGACCATTTGCCTGAACTGAGAAGAGTGTAATTTCCTCAAACTAAAGGTGCGATCATTCCCGACAGTATGGGTTCTTCCATTCTACAGAAAAGAATGACTGTTTCAGCCGTTCATTACACAAACATGGCGGCGAAAGGTTCACTGTGGTCTACGGCTGACGTGAACTGCTTACTTCAGATTTGGGCTGATGAAAGCATTAAAATTCAACTAGACAAGATACACAAGAACTCAGAAATCTTCAGCCAAATTCGCAAACATCTTGAAGCTCGCGGCTTCTAGCGGACGTTAGAACAGTGCCGCGACAAGATAAAAAAAAACTGAGGGCACAGTATCTGGAAGTACGGGACTCGCTCTGCGAGTCCGGCAGCTCTCCGGAGGAAAAGGAAAGATTCATCTGGTATGATGCTATTGACAGAATAATCGCTCGTCAACAGAGCAGCGAGCCGAATGTTTTAGAATCGTTCCCACGAAATCCTTCATTGGACAGCGTTGTGCAGGACACCGGACCAGAGAGCCCACAAAGCAGTAAGTAACCTTAGCCTTTGCTAATTCACGTGTAAAATGCTTCATGTGTAAAAGTAACGCAATGCACTCTAATAGATATTTTAACTTATTACTTCTTATGAACAGACTATTTTCAAATGAACTGGCCTAGTGTGTAGAAACAAAGCAATCACAAGTTTACTGCTAAACGAGGCATGCACTACAATAAAGACCACGTGTTGTCACGCTTCTCTCCCTTTTTACTGATCATGATACTGATAAGTAGGCGTAAAAAGCATAAAATAAGCCTTTCCTTATAATGGGTTCATTTGAAAACAACTTCATGTTAAAATAATAAGGGGTGAGAGAAGTATGGTGCTCCTATCCCAGAAGAATCCGTTCAACTTCTGGGATTTTGTTACCTGGATTATGGAGCATGCCTCCAGACATATGGTGCTCCTAGGTCATGCTTTCAGATTTTTTCCATGTTTATAATTATAGAATGTAGCAAAAGGAAAAATGTCTTTGTTCACTTTAACGCCTGTTAACTTTGTGCACATGACAATAAAACTCTTGAATCTTTGAGGCCATTAGTTCAATAACATCAAGTATTGGTTTGTGATATTGACTGGATTTTAGTTAACTAATCTATATTTTTCTATTTACATTACTTATATTTATTTGCTTTTCTACAGGCACACCATGCTCTGACCAGTCTCAAACTGGTGATGAGACACAAGCTGAGACCTCGGGCAGTTCAACACCGCTGAGAACACCCTCGGATATGAGAAGAACCAGGAAGAGAAAGACGAACGTAACGGACATAACAGCCTTCATTGATATTCAGAAGCAGCAGCATGAAGACGTCGTACAAATTGAGCAGTCGCGCCACGAACAACAAAAACAAATGTTTCAAAGCTGGATGAAGGCACAGCCAGAGATGGAGGAGCGCAAGGAGGCAAACGGGATGTTTCATCACATGAACATCCATATTAATAATTTTTTTCAGCCCTTCAAAGTCTGTTTATCCATGTTCTCTTCTTCTGTGTTTGATTGCTGTGCAATCACAGCTTTAAAGTACCTCAAGAATTTCAAAGTTTACTTCAATAAAACTTATTTATCAATGTCTTGTCTGTTACAAACCAACAGGGATGGCGGAAGGACACAACTTGCTTAAGTCAAAGTACAGAAACTATTGGTCAAACGTTACTTCAATACAAGTTAAAAGTTGTAACAGCGGATATTTACTCAAGTTACAGTACTGAAGTACTTGTCTTTCCATGCATTTTACTTCATAAAGCCGCCAAGCTTCATAAAGCTTGTTCAATGCAAACACCAAGGAGGCATATAACACTTTCCCCCCTTGGGCAAGTCAGACCACAACCTGGTTCATCTCGTGCCTGTTTACACACCAGTTGTTCACAGACAGCCACCCAGTTTACAAGATGTAAGAAGCTGGTCTGACGAGGCTTACGAAGCTTTGAAAGACTGCTTTGATACAACGGACTGGGATGTTTTTCTTGAACCAGACAACGAGGATGTTGACAACCTCACAACCTGCATAACAGACTACATACATTTCTGTGTGGATAACACTGTACCAACCAAAACTGTACGGTGTTTTTCTAACAACAAACCCTGGGTTACTCCGGATCTTAAGGCTCTTTTAAATAAGAAAAAGAGGGCGTTTCGATCAGGAAATAAGGAAGAAATGAGAAGTGTGCAAAAAGAGCTGAAAAAGAAGATAAGGGAGGGCAAAGACGGCTACAGGAAGAGGATGGAGGACCAGCTGCAGCAGAATAATGTGAATGGAGTCTGGAGGGGCATAAGAACAATCTCGGGACTTAAGGAATCTAACAGACAGTCTGTCGGAGACTTACAGTGGGCAAACGACCTTAACACATTCTTCAACAGATTTGATCAGGCACTTGCTCCCCCCACAAACACCATGGATCAACTAATGCAGCTGCCCACAACGTCTACTGCTTCTGTAATGCCTACCCCAGGGCTATTAACACCTAACCCTCAACTCCTTTGTTCATCTTCACTGCAACCTTCACTCACTGCAGTTCAAGGTTTCACACCTCCAGCACCCAGCATCCAAGCCTGCTCTCCCCTATCGTTCACCAGTGACCAAGTGAGGTGGGAACTGAGGAAGATGAAGGTGAGGAAGGCTGCTGGCCCTGATAGTATACACCCCAAGCTACTGAGGCACTGTGCAGACCAGCTGTGTGGGATAGTCCAGGTCATCTTCAACCTAAGCCTGAAACAGGAGCGAGTTCCAGTCCTCTGGAAGACATCATGTGTAGTGCCCATACCAAAGACTGCACATCCCATTGACTTAAATGGATATAGACCAGTGGCACTGACCTCTCATCTGATGAAGGCCATGGAGCGACTTGTTCTGGACCATCTCCGCCCACTAGTTAAACCAGTGATGGATCCACTACAGTTTGCCCATCAGCCAGGCATTGGGGTGGATGATGCAATCATCTACCTTCTTCAAAGATCCCTCTCGCACCTCGACAGGGCAGGAAGTACTGTGAGGATCATGTTCTTTGACCTTTCTAGTGCATTCAACACCATCAGGCCCAGTATACTGAGGAACAAGATGGAGACTGCGGGGGTGGATCATCAACTCACAACATGGACTATCTAACTAACAGACCACAGTATGTGTGGCTTAAGGACGGTGTTTCGGATACAATCCTCAGTCCTGGCCCCATTTCTCTTCACCCTTTACACTGCGGACTTCACCTACAACACAGCAACCTGTCACCTTCAGAAGTTCTCCGATGACTCGGCTGTTGTTGGCTACATCCTGGATGGAGACGACAGTGAGTATAGGGAACTCACCAAGAACTTTGTGGACTGGTGTGGACAGAACCACCTTGTGATCAACACCAGCGAAACAAAAGAGCTGGTGGTGGACTTTCGAAGGACCAAACCACATTCACTAAAACCGGTGAGCATCCAGGGATGAAATATCGAGATTGTTAACTCCTATAGGTACCTGGGTGTCCACCTTAATCATAGACTGGACTGGTCGAACAATACACAGGCCCTGTACAAGAAAGGCCAAAGCAGACTATTTGTTGAGGAGGCCTCGGTCTTTTGGAATCCAGGGGGCCCTACTCTGCTCTTTTTATGACTCTGTGGTGGCATCAGCCATTTTCTATGGTGTTGCCTGCTGGGGCAGCAGCATGACAGCAACAGACAGGAAGTGATTAAAAAAGGAGAGTTCTGTCCTGGGCTGCACCCTGGACTCGGTGGAAGCAGTGGGGGAAGAGACGGATGATGACCAAGTCATCATCCGTTAGGGTGAACACTGATCACCCGCTGCATGAAACTGTGGCTGCACTGAGCAGCTTCTTTAGCAACAGGCTTCTTCACCCACGTTGCTCTAAGGAGAGATACCGCAGCTCCTTTCTTCCTTCTGCTGTCAGGCTCTTCAATCAGCACCGCCCAATATGTAGATAAGCACTGCCACAATCATTTATTTTAGTTCTTAGTACCTTTCTGTGCAATTTTAATGTACTTTTTTTTTTGTTTTGTTTTTTTTTTTTTAAATGTGCAATAACTGCTGTACCTTGTGCAACACTTTCCAATATGTGCAATATTTGGTTAACTTCATAATTACTGTTTATTTTTGTTACCTGTTTGTTTTTTTGGTAACCTTTTGTACATATTCTTACTTTCTAAAATGTGTACATGCGTGCAAACACTGTATTTTTCTAATTTTTGTATTCTTGGAAGCTGCTGTAATACTACAAAATTTCCCCCTGTGGGATAATAAAAGGCTATCTTATCTTATCAACCTCACCTCTAGCCAAGCTACTCTTCCAAAATTCTCTGAGATATTAGGCAATAGATTACCACTCTGACCCCTCTCGTACAAGGATGAATTGCCAAACACTCTAGCATCATGGACTTTGCCTTGCCAACCCACATTAATATCCCAGAACCGAAGTCGATGGTCAACCACTCCTTGCAGGATGACAGAATAGAAACCTTTACGGTTATAGTAGTCTACTGGGCTGTCAGGTGGAGCTGAAATCAAAATACGAGTGCCATCAATAGCACCTCCACATAGTGGAATACTGAAAAAAATAGAAAAATAAATGTTAGTTGCAAGTTACGTAGATGTAAAATCTCTAACCTTCCATTAAGGAACAATAAAATAAATAATGACAAATCAATGGTGTTTCAGTCGTTATGCTAAGGGACTGTGCATTTTGTATTAAATTGCAGTAACCTACTGTGCATTCGAAAATACTGATATATGGGTTAATAGCAAGTCTCGTTCTCACCTGGTTGATGAATTTGAATTGTAGTCGGCGAATAAAGCTGCAAATTCCTCCCTCATCATCTGCTGCCTCCGCGAAAATCTTATACGTGCAGCACGAGTAGCCGAAAGTCGCTGCCTTGCATAATCAATAAATCTATGAGAAGTTTGTGTGCCAACACACTCAAAATTATTCCAAAAAAGCCACAAAGCAAGTACAACGATTACTTTCATTGTGCTGAAAATACACACTAAGTTCTTAACAACAAACAGTTGCGTACCTATGACATGCATTGTGGGGCCGTGTATGTAATGACGAAAGCCCGGTTAAGGCAAACATGCTCAGTGTGAGTACATCCTAAATTACCATCTCAAACAGGACTGTGCACCTCAAGACACACAACAACCTGTATGCAAACTACACATTGTCACAGTCAGCTGACACCCATGTGATAACTTTGTCCTCTTGTTAGATCAAAGGTTTCTAAATAAATATAAAGATATGTAGCCACAGAACCAGTGAATAAGGGCTTTTAGTTACGAAGATGCCAGAGAACTTTCCAGAGGCCGACACTCGTTACCATCACGATCCATCGTCTCTTGTAAGTTTATATTATTAGTGATCTCTTTACTTTCTGTATTTTGTATTATCTGCATTTTATAATAAATTTACTGTTACTCCTTTCTTTATATTGGTCTTCTAGTAGTCCTTTCTAGACAGATAATGTATGTGTAATAGATCTCTTTGAAAGCTGCATATAGTTAGACATGTTAATGGTCATCCTCTGCAACGTGTGAAAGACTAGATCTTGATATGATTCTAGCTGGCACGTTGATAAAATAAACCTCTGAACTAACTTAACGCATTAATACACTAGACATGTTGTAACCGACCTCTGACGGACTTAAATAAGGTGTAATATTGCCTTATATAATATACACTTAGTTTGCACGTCGGTATGAGCCTCTGAACTAGAGTAACATATTAATAGGAGATAAATATTAAAAGTTGAATGCTGGGGCTCTTTACCCCACACATCTAAAAACTATATAGAATCTGGTATCCAATAAATATCGTTCCACTTCACGATTGTGTCCCACTTGTTGTTGATTCTTCACAAAAAAATTACAATTTCATATCTTCATGTTTAAAGCCTGAAATGTGGCAAAAGGTTGAAAAGTTCTGAAGGGGCCGAATAGTTTTGCAAGGCACTGTATGTGTGGCGCATGTGTATTTGTGGTGTATCTTATGTGGAGGGTATGTGTCATGTGTGTATCGTGTGTTGTCTGTGCGCGCACACACACACACACACACACACACACACACACACACACACACACTACCCCTTAAGCCTTTTACTTTACTGTCCATTCAAGTCTGCCAAAGTTGTAACAAAGGAGAGGACTTCTGGATTAGTAGCACACTGCTTTTTCTTGTTTTGCTCTACTTTGGTTCCTTTGTCAGGGTTGATGTGGAAGATGTATCTGTTAAATGAACAACAACAATTCGCATAAAAAAAAAAAAAAAAGTCAAAATCACTTTAGAAACAAGCAGACTTATTTGCGTCCTCATTATGTGCAGACAAACTAATTACAAACAACTTTGCCAAAGCCACATTCAAACTAATGCATAATGTATTAACACATGACTAAATGTAAAAATGTAATAAATTATTAAAAGTTCTCACCTTTACTTTATCCAACAACTTGCCTTTACCTCAGTTTGAATAATGCAGTCAACTTGCCTGGAATCAGCGCTTCATCTGTCGAAAGAATTTATGAGTAAATTAATAGCACTTCGTAAGAAAAAGAAAAAATTATGTACTAGTTAAAAGCTACTTGCCATGTATTATTTAATCAAGTAATGCGTTACTCTGGTCAATCAGGTAGATATTTCACAATGTTAGTTAGATATAAGTAACCCAATAGCATAATACACAGGTTTTTTCAAATCTCATGAGGAGATTAACATTAGCCCAATGGCTTTGCTGAGTTTAGCAGCAAACGGCTTTCTTGTTTAACACGGTTTTCATGTTTTTCACAGCCTGCGAAAGAACATTTTCATTTAATTTGTTACCATCTGGCTGGGTGGACATTAGGCTGAATTCTATGAGGCACACTGGCTAGTTAACCATCGTCAAACTGGATTATATGCAAAAATCCATAGTTTAAGCGATTTATGTACACTTTATATATACCTGGTTAAACTATGCAACATTTCTAGCAATAAGTACAAAGTTTAAAAAAACTTTATAAAACACCAACCTGTATGCGCCGAAGAACAGTTCAAGCTAACGTTCTGGAAGCTTCTGGCGAGTAAATGGTTTCCTGCAGAGCTGGGGTTCTTTCACGAAGCTCTCCGCTCACCGACGATCCGGTTTCTGTCTGTCAAACTCTGTACCCGTTCTCATGTTACGGGTCCTTTTTATATTTCCCTTTTTAGTTCGTTTGTAAACGTAAAAACCATCAATTAACTAAACTTCTTAATCGCTTTTCATTTAAGTTTCCGGATTGAAATAAAGTGTGTTGGCGCCCCCCTTAGAGTCACAGACGCATGACAGGCAGGTTTTAGGAGTAAATGTACTGTGAAAGTCATGTTTGATGTCCGAATTTATTTCACTATTGAAAACGGAAAAAGCACACAAAGAGCAATTTAGTGACAAAAACCCAGAGAGCACAGGTAGGTCGGCACAACGGCTACGCGATGCTTGAAAATACACTGTAAAGACATCAATATAACAAAGTGACCATTTCAAAGAGGCACGTCACAGCTGAAGCATCGCAGAGACTTCCTGTAGATTTGTGCTGGGACTTAGTTTGATAAAGTTAAAAAGGTAGGTGCTTTATTTTCACTACATAAATTACTGAAAGAAAGGTTCATATTCGTGAAGTAAAATTAAACTTGGACATGTTGGATCTTTTTTGTTTGTTTGTTTGTTGAGAGAGTGTGGCAAGATATTTTAAAATTGTGCATGACATACAAAGCTTGAGAATCACTGCCACAGCCTAAGCATGGAGTCCAAGGCGGGAAACCGCGACGCCAGCGTTTACACTGCATTTAAATCTAAAAAAAAAAAAAAAAAAAAAAAAAAAAAAAAAAAAAAAACAGGAACTACTGTAAATTAACAACAAACCTAGTTTATTTACTAGCTATACACACACACACACAATTACCGTTATTCTACATATTGTCCGTTAATTTACTGATTAGTCATGTCATTTTACTATTAAAAACCGTTACATATAAAAACGGTAAATTCGTGTTGAATGAAAAAGTAATTTACCGTTTTTTGACAGTTTTTTTTTTTTTTACTGTGCAACTTAGGACTGCAGTAGGGACAGGGGCAACAAAAGACAGGGAAAGTTGAAGATTGCTCAAAAAAACACCCGTTTGGAACATTCCACAGGTTGAACAGGTTAATTGGGTAACATAGGGGTGTCATGATTGGGTATTAAACAGGAGCACCCCCGAAAAGCTCAGTCATTCACCAAGCAAGGATGGGGCAAGGTTCACCACTTTGTGAACAATTGCGTGAGCCATGTAGTCCAGTTAAAGACAACGTTTTCTCATCGTGCAATTGCAAGGAATTTAGGATCATCATCATCATCATCATCATCATCTTACAGGTCCCATTTAATAGCGCTAGCCAAAGATTCTAGAGAGTCTGGGGTGGCTGATGTCAGCCAAGTCGTAAGCGGCAAGGCCCTAAACCAACATTGGATGGCCCGTGACCTTCGATCCCTCAGCAGCAACTGATTAAACCGACATCCTTCTGTAATGGATATTATCAATGGGCTCAGGAACACTTCAGAAAACCATGGTTAGTGAACACAGTTCGTCGCTCCATCTATAAGTGCAAGTTAAAACTCTACCATGCTAAGCAAAAGCCATATATCAACATAAAGGACATGTTGGATTAGGAAACCCAGACCAAATGTTCAGGCTCCAAAGGCTTATCCTTTAAGATTACTTTAATCTTGTAATATCATGGCTGAAGTCCGTACGCTTGCCTGGACTGCCGAAGAGGTCTGTTTTTTTCTTTTAACTTGGAGGATTAAACGTGAAGAGAACGGCATTGTGACGTTGGTTTTGATTGACAGGTCCTATCTATTGCATTCAAACAGAAGAACCCTAAAAACAAGGCTGAAGTGTCTTGATGCATGCTCAATGATCCAGGTAAGAAAATCCAAGAAGTTGAATCTGTTCATCTGGACATAGATTTTATTGGAGAAACGTTTCGTCACTCATCTAAGTGACTTCTTCAGTCTCAGCAGTTGGAAAACGTCCCCAATCTTATATACAGCACATTGCATAACGACTGGTACCAGCACCATTGCATAACAATGGGACCGGTGGTCAGTTTAATATGCAGATTTACATAGATATTAACGACAATGGCCACGTGTGCCATTCACACAGGATTGGGGAAGGCTGCGATGGCTGCGATTGGCTCCGTTGTAAGATGGTGAGAGGTTACTCTGAGGCCCCCTCCTCGGTTCAGGGATGGACGTTCCCTTTTTACAAAAATGGCTTCTTTTACTCCGCATTCAAACCATCGTTCCTCCCTATCAAGGATCTGCACGTCTTCATCCTTGAAAGAGTGGCCACTGGCCTATAGGTGGGTGTAAAGCGCAGAGTCCTGACCTGATGAGGTACCTCTTCTATGTTGTGCCATCCGTTTCGCCAGTGGCTGTTTGGTTTCCCCGATGTACAATTCCTGGCAATCCTCCTGGCAATTCACAGCGTACACTAAATTACTCTGTTTGTGCTGGGGGACCCGATCCTTGGGGTGGACCAGTTTCTGGCGTAGCGTGTTTTGGGCTTTGAAAGCCACTGAGATGCGGTGTTTGGCAAATATGCATCTCAATTGTTCTGATGTTCCTGCCACATATGGAATCACCACTGGTTTACACTTAGACTGCGGTTGTTGTTCTCCTCTCATCGATCTGCTGGAGCACTGTTTGGGCGTCTTACCGGCTTTGACAAAGGCCCAGTTTGGATAACCACATTTGCCCAGGGCCTGCTTAATGTGAGATTTCTCTCCATCCTTGGCCGCTGTGTCAGTGGGGACGCTGTCTGCTTGGTGGTACAGTGTCCTGATGACTCCTAGTTTGTGCCTCGGATGATGAGAGTCAAACCTTATGTACTGATCCGTATGTGTTGGCTTACGGTAAACATCGACTTTCAATCGTCCCCCATCTCCAATCACAACTTCACAATACAAGAAGGCTAACCTCCCTGGTGAACTTAATGTGTTTGTCCACTGAGTTGATGTGGTCGGTGAAATGTGGCACTTCCTGAGATTTAAGTTTAACCCAGGTGTCATCCACATATCTGAACCAATGGCTGGGTGGTGTTCCTGAATAGGATATTAGTGCCTTCTTTTCCACTTCTTTTCCATATACAGGTTGGCCACAATAGGTGAAACTGGGGAGCCCATGGCGCACCAATGTTTCTGCCTATAGTACTGCTCTCTGTATGTGAAATAGGTTGATTGAAGACTCAGCTCCAGAAGCAAACACACCTGGTCCGAGTTAAGGGTGGTCCTATTGCTGAGAGTGGGGTCATCCTGTAGTTTCACTCGGACTACCTCTACTGCCTCAGCAACTGGAACGCATGTGAAGAGAGATGTGACATCAAACGAGACCATTGTTTCATCCGTCTCCATAATAACGTCCCTCACCTTTTCTATGAAATCCATGGTGTTCTGGATGTGATGATCCGTGCTGCCTACCAACGGGTTGAGGATTGATGCCAGAAACTTGGCGATGTTGTAGGTCACGGAGTTGATCATACACACAATGGGCCGCAATGGCACATCCTGTTTATGTATCTTAGGTAAACCATACAGACTAGGTGTAGCCTCCCCTGGGTATAATCTGTGGTACAGAGGCCGGTCTATAGCTTTGTCCTGTTCTAAAAACTTCAGACAATCTATCACCTTCTTCTTGTACCCCCTACCAGGATCTCGTTTCAGGGGCTCATAAGTGTTAATGTCTCTAAGGAGAGTCATAACTTTCTCATGATAGTCTGTCTGGTTTAATAAAACAGTGCACCTGCCTTTGTCCGCTGATGTCATTATCCTTACTGAGAGTCGTGAGTGCATTCCTTTCCTCTCTGCTGATGTTGGACGGCGGTGGCTTTGCATTGCTAAGGCAGGCTGAAACTTTCATTCGCAGTTGTTCTGCTTCCATGTCGGCGATGTTGCTGTTGCGGATTGCTGTTTCCGTGGCTGTAATCAGTTCCACTAGTGGTATTTGCCTCGGTGTAACAGCAAAATTCAGCCCCTTAGCCAAGATGTCTTTCACCGCCTGGGTGAGTTGTCTGTCAGACAAGTTCTTCACCCATTTGTCCACATCAACAGGTTGTGTCTGTCCTCCATCTCTTTTCCAGCCTTTGAGAGTGTCATCTGTCCGCCGGTGTCTCTGGCGTGCAGCAAGAAGATCGAACTTCTTCTGCTGCCTAGTTTTAGACTTTTCATGTTGTGCTAACCGAGCCTTTTTTGTGAAGTTGATCAAACGTTGAAGGATGGTCTCGTCTAGACAAGATGCAAGTCTCTGTCGGATGTGTTCCTCTCTGACTTTCAAAGCATCAATGGTAAAGTTGGTTTGCCTCACTCGTTCATTCAGCAGCTGGTTCTGTGCCTTCTGGAGGATCTTGTTAGCCCGGTGGCCCTTTACTGAAGATTTCATTTGCAGACTCTTAGGAGTGATCCCATTCTGTCTTCATCTGAGGTTGAATCTCAGGTGGTTCCTGTAATCAGCCATCTTACGAGCCGTTTGTTCATACTGCCGTACAAGTTTAAGGCAATCTTTGCCAAATTGGGTCAAAACGTCTTGATGCATGCTCAATGATCCAGGTAAGAAAATCCAAGAAGTTGAATCTGTTCATCTGGACATAGATTTTGTTGGAGAAACTTTTCGTCACTCATTTAAGTGACTTCTTCAGTCTCAGCAAGTTTGGAAAACTTCCCCAGGCTGAAGTGCTTACTGGCTTTCTAACACTATACAGGAGTTTGGCTTTGCAGGGGAGGGAATACAGCATTTACATTTTATAGATTAAGGAATTCTGCTCTTAAGTCGTGTCATTAATCAATCTGGGCATTTTTTTTTTCCAGAATAAACGTAAAAGCTTTTCATTAATGAGTTAAGACGGCGCTGGCTGCTACCCATCCAGGAAGTACTTTTATTTTACCACCTGAATTTTATCTCTATTTATAACTTAGTTTAAGTTTTTATACTTTTAGTTAGTAACTTTGTGAAATTGTTGCCCTCTCGAATCATGCTAGTAGAGAGAGTTTTTTTGCTTATTTTTTTCGTTGTGAAAATACTTTTTTCACTCACCCCGCGGCGCAGCAACATGTCCGTTTCGTATACAGCCGCTCGAATCAGCTGATCGCGTTGAAGCCGGCCGGCATAGAGGAACATTACAACAAAAACTCCCGGCAGAATGGGTATGGAGACGAACACACAGGGGATGCAGAGGAGGAATGAACCAACGCACAGCTAAAGCGAGAGCGAGACGACAGCGAAAGCGAAAAAAAAAAAGCGAAAAAAGCATATAAACCGCGGCGCTCGTTATGGGCAACGTGAGATCACTTATGAATAAAAATGGATGAACTTACAACACTAACCAGGAGTCAACGGGAGTACCGGGAATGTAGTTTATGTGCTTTTACGGAGACATTGCTACACCAGGACATCCCGGATAACATCGTTTACATCGATGGTTTTCAGACTGTTCGTGCTAGCTGACCGGTGTTTTGTAGCGTGGCGAGCGAGAAAAAGAAAAGGTGGGGGTCCTCGCCGTCCTTATTAATAACCGCTGGTGTCACCCCGGTCAATATAACTATCAAGGAACAAATCGGTTGACTCCCCGATTTTGAACTGCTTGCTGTAGGACTCAGACCATATTATTTACCGAGGGAGTTCCACACGTCATAATGGGGGCTGTTTATATTCCCCCCTCGGCAAACCCGACATTAGCTGTTGATGCTATACATTCATCTATAGCTCGTCTCCAAACCCACACCCGAATGCCTTCATAGCCATTTCAGGTGACTTTAAACCACGTCACTTATGACGAAGGCCACTACCACACATTTACTCAGTATGTGGACCTGTCCCACCAGAGAGGAGCGAACACTAGATCTGCTGTTACTGCAATGTTACAGATGCATACAGCTGACTCCCCCCCCCCTCCCCCTCTGGGTAGATCTGACCACAACCTGGTACATCTCAGCCCTTATGTGCCCATTGTTAGAAGCCGACCTGTGACCAACACGGACAGTGAGGAGATGGTCAGAGGGGACTCATGAGGTACTGCAGGACTGTTTTGAAAACCACAGACTGGCAGGCACTCTGTGAGCCGCACGGAGAGGGACATTGACGGGGCTCAATGAGTGCATATAACAGACTACATAAATTTCTGTGTGGACTCCATTGTCCCAACCAGGACTGTAAAGTGTTACCCAAACAACAAACATGGGTAACGAAAGGACATTAAAATCCCTCCTTAACGACAAGAAGAGGGCATTTAGAACTGGAGACAAAGAGGAGGTGAGAAACGATCCAGGGAAAGGCTAAAGACCACAATCAGAGAGGGGTAAAGACAATTACAAGAGAAAAGCTGGAGTGTAAACTCGAGAAAGAACAACATGAGAGAGGATTGGAGTGGAATGAGGACCATCACTGGTTTCAGGTCCAAGACAGCAGAGAAGTAGAGGGCAGTGAAGACAGGGCCAACGAACTTAATCTGTTCTTTAACAGGTTTGACACTGCAGGCCCTGCCCTCCCCCGTCCCGACCCCACTGCTATCTGTCCCCTGCAGCCCACCCCACTCACCCTCCCTCCAATCCTTGATTGTCTGCCCCCCTCCTGTGATAGCCCAGCTCACACCCACAACCCCCCATCACAAATCTCCCCTACTGTGTACATCACTGCTGACCAGGTGAGGAGCTAGCTGAATAGACTCCACACAAACAAGGCTGCTGGCCCCGATGGGGTCCCCCCCAGGGTCCTTAAAGCCTGCGCCACCCAGCTGTGTGGAGTCCTGCAGTATGTCTTCAACATGAGCCTGAGTCTCCAGCGTGTCCCAGTGTTGTGGAAAACGTCCTGCATCGTTCCTATTCCGAAGACGCTACGCCCTAGTGACGTCAAGGACTACAGACTAGTAGCACTGACGTCCCACATCATGAAGACCATGGAGAGGCTAGTCCTGGACCAGCTCCGACCCATAGTCCAGCCACTTCTAGACCCACTCCAGTTCGCCTACCTGCCACGTCTGGGAGTTGAGGACGCCATCATCTACCTGCTTGACCGAGTCTATACTCACCTGGACAGGCCAGCCAGTATGGTGAGGATCATGTTTTTTGACTTCTCCAGTGCATTCAATACAATTCATCCGGCTCTTCTGGGTGAGAAGCTGACAGCAATGCAGGTGGACACCCCCCTCGCATCCTGGATTACAGACTACCAGACCGGCAGACCTCAGTACGTGCGCCTGCAGCACGGTGTGTCGGACAGAGTGATCAGCAACACCGGAGCACCACAGGGAACGGTCCTCTCTCCCTTCCTCTTTACCCTCTACACCACCGACTTCAGCTATCGGACTAAGACCTGCCACCTTCAGAAATTTTCTGATGACTCAGCGATAGTTGGATGTATCAGCAAGGGTGATGAGGACGAGTACAGGGCTACGGTGAAGGACTTTGTCACATGGTGCGAGCTGAACCATCTACAGCTTAATGTGACGAAGACAAAAGAGCTGGTTGTGGACATGAGAAGGAAAAAGGCACTGGTGACCCCTGTGTCCATCAACGGGGTCAGTGTAGGCACTGCTGAGGACTACAAATACCTGGGAGTGTACATAGATAATAAACTGGACTGGAGTAAAAACACAGAAACCCTCTACACCCAAAGGGCCAAAGTTGTCTCTACTTTTTGAGACGGCTAAGGTCTTTCAACATCTGCAGGACTATGCTAAAGATCTTTTATGAGTCTGTGGTGCCGAGTGCTATCCTTTATGCAGTTACATGCTGGGGCAGCAGGCTGAAGGTGGCAGATGCCAACAGACTAAATAAACTGATCTGTAAGGCCAGTGATGTGGTGGGAGTGGAGCTGGACTTGCTGACGACAGTGTCAGAGAGGAGGATGCTGTCTAAGCTGAAGTCCATTATGGACAATACCTCTCACCCGCTGTACAACAGACTGGAAAGACACAGAAGCACGTCCAGTCAAAGACTCATTCCACCCAAAAGCACCACGGAGCGCCACAGGAGGTCATTCCTACCTGTGGCCATCAAACTTTACAACTCCTCACTTAAGTAATAGAACTTACAATACGTGCAATATGATAGTTGTATCATAAATAGTACAATATATCTCACCACTGCATCTGCCACTTTATTCTAAGAGCGTTTTAAGTGTATTTTAAGAGCGTTTTGCCACTTTATTTTAAGAGCGTTTTTAACTTTACTTTTAATATATTACTTTTAATATATTCTTAATACATATATACAATCTGAGCAACTGTAACATCTGTAATTTCCCCTCGGGGATCAATAAAGTATTCTGATTCTGATAGTGGGTGAATTATCTGTATTACAACCAACAGAGATTTATTAATTACACAGATGATGCATTAGTGGCATTGGGACAGCAGTTAGATGCAACCAGCCGGATGACGTGGCAGAATAGAATAACATTAGATTGGATATTGGCAGATAGTGGAGGAGTTTGTGTTAGATTTGGGAAGGAATGTTGTACCTTTATCCCTAATAATACAGATGGCTCCTTTACAAGGGCAATGGATAAGCTGAAGGGGTTAAGACAGGAAGGCTCAGATAATGCTGGCCATGATAAAAGTTGGGCTGATTGGTTTAACAACTTATTTCCACAGTGGGGAAAGATCATGTTAGAAATAGGTTTTGTGATTGTAGTAATGGGAATAATCGTTCGTTTGCTGTTGCTTTCCTCTGATGCAAGGTATGATTAGCCGTAATATCCCTAAGCAAATGCCGCTTACGCTGCCTTCACAAGGACCTGGCTTTGAACTGGCAGTAATTTATTATGACGTGTATCTTAGCGTTCCAGGTACCCACCAGAAGGCAGACGATTCGGATTCTGACGACTCGGGGACAGGTGATTCCATTCTCAAACAGCCATGGATCTGAGAAGGATACGCCCCATTACAGCTTTGAGGCCGGAATACTGGTATGACAGATGCAAGGATATTGTGCCCAATGAGAGTTTCCGTATTCAACCATCTCGGGGTGATGATATCTTCCAATATGGAATGGAGACTCCAGAGGAGCCTCCAGTGAGCTTCCCTTTGAGGTACTGGGATAATGATGGGAAAAATTTGAGGAATAGTACCTGTGGGGGGTTTCTTTGACTAGATACTTCACAGAAGAGTGTGAGTTTTGGCCCCATGTACCTGGACTCCTTAACATTGAAAACCTGAGGTACCTGCCCTCCAGCAGGTGCCCCAGGGTAGCTTGGGGAAACCCATTACAAAGATTAAACAAGCCCAATGAGCTGGTGATGTCTTTCCCCAGGGTGACAGGGCGGCATCTTCAGAATGAAACTTTAAGTGCGCCAATTCAAGTGCGCGAGCAAATTTATTTTCTGGCAGGCGTCTTGCAAGAGAAGCAAAATATAATTCATACGGGGCCTGAGGGTAAAAAGGTTCCTGGATATAGCGACTTACATATTTGACGAACACGATATTCAGCTTAAATGGGGGAACAACAACAAGAGTGAGCTCATGTCACCCCATTCGATAGATCCGACAAATTTCAGGGGCCTCTGGCAAGTAGATGTCTGCAGGTTTAAGGCGGATGTTGTCCGTACTAGGGATGGGGCCGGGAATGATTGGAGACAGGATATTCCTCTCTGGCAGGAGGAGTTGTTGTCAAGTTTGTTTCCCGGGGGTGACGTGGATTCACAGAGTTCTGATTCTGACTGATGCTCCAATGTTGAGCTTTGAACTTGGCAAGCGCTTGGCCAGGGACCCTGTGACTCCACGGTCTAGGGGGGTGTTATTTTTTATGAAGTTTATCTCTCCTTTTAATTATTAAGTTACTTTTTACTTGGATTTTAGTAGTTTGACTGGTACATATACTTATAGCCAGGTAGTCATACATGTATTCACGTTCATTTGATCAGTTTTTACTCAACGTTGTGTTATCGTTTCATTTTCCTTCATTTTACACTCTCTTGAATTGTTGAATTGCATTATATTGAATACTGAAGATGTTTGTGCCGAACCGTGAGCGGCGGGGATGTTGGTTGGAGTGGTAAATTGTATTTTTGGTGACATTGTTTGTCACTTTTAAGTTTTCTTATCTTTAATTTGTGTGTAACTACTGAAGTTAACTGACTCTCTAATGTACTTTGTATCCTTTTGAGAATATTGATGGAGGTAGAACTAAAGTCAACTATTTACTTTGGCATTTATTAATTACTCATGTGGTACTTATTCCCGAATTTGTTTGTTTTATTTTTCTTTATTTGTATCATCTGTATTGGTGTTTGTATCATTTATGTATTGTGTATCCCATGCATGTGATTCAGTGGGTTTAGTGCGTGTGCGTTAGAGGACGGCGATGATCGACATAGGTTAGTTGGGTAGGTGATGTGCTAGTAACCTCTCACCTGACCTGCACCTGTGCTCCTCTACGCTGTGACTGCAGCATGGAGCGGAAGTTTTCCCGATAGGCGTAACATCTCGATTAGCTCTGACATGGTCTCCTGAAGACCATGTAGGGGGGATTATGTGGTAGCATCAGTGGGATTTTTCATATGTTATTCAGTTTGCATGTTTATTCATTATTATTCATTACATTATTTTGCATGTTTATTAATCATTACGTAGATATCATATTAATCATTAGAAATCATATTGATCATTAAGTGAAGATGATTCCTTAGAAGTTATTCCTGTGTGATCATTGTGTAATCATTTTTAATTGTGGGCTCATCTCTGTTTTGTTTTGAGAGCTGTGTGCTCTGTGCTCTTATCTTCAAGGTCGAGCATGTGTCTGAATCTGTGGATCCCAGAGGACCTCAAATTGAGTGGTTAGACTTTAGAGCTAATAAAGAAAGTATAATCAGTATGAGCGTTCGAATAACTCATATATTTAATTAGACTAACATATTTAGAAATTGACAAGATAATTTCATTGTAATACTAGAACCTGGTCCTGTAATCAGAGCTGCTTGGGGAGTATAAACAAGTGCCCAGAGTTGGTTTGGACTGTCAGTGCCCAAATATGGTATGGAGGTAACCAAGATTGTTATGGGAATAACTTGCAGAAGTGCCCAGTGTGTTATGGAAAAAGTGTAAACAAGAAGTTGACTAGAGCTCTGATTCCAAAACACCTGGCCTGTAGCCTTGATGGGAGGTTGTCAATCAACTGAGTTTCTGATCCATTTCTGCAGCATGTCAATGGGACTAAAAGGTGTTTACAGCTGAGATGTGGCCTTGTGTTCTCACACTGTGTTCCAAAAACATTTCTTCTGCCCTGAGGGAGGGGTGGTTACGTATGTAAGCTGCTGAATGCTTGGACAGTGGACAGGCCATATAGATGATTAATTATGTATTAGAGCATAATTGTTTGGCATAACCACGCAATGTATAAGGCCAAGTAATGTTTTGTGAATATATTACTTGATACAGAAAGAGAGAGTAACCATTGATATATAAAAAAGTGTGTATGGGAAGGAATTCCACCATTATCTTCTAAGCAGGCCAGATGGGCATGTTTTGAAGATAACTGTGGCGTGTTATGATGGGACCTGGTAAAATTGGTATAAAAGGACCCTGGGAATCACTGGATATCAGATCGTGGCTGACTGTTTTGATTTTGCTCGAGCGAATTTCAATAAAGCTGTTCATTTCTTTGACTTCTGATTTTGGACTGATTCTTTTTGCATATCTGCTGAGATCTACGGCAGCGAGGAGAGACGACCAACGCTGCTGATCATAGACTGGGATGAAGGAAAGAGACTGGAAAGAACGGGCAGAGACTGACTCCGTGGGAACTGGAAGAATGTTTGTGCCGCTGCGGAAGCAGGCAAGACCGACGGGGAAGAACCCATGGGGCAGTAAGAGCTGTGCAGAGAAACAGGAGCTATGGGCCCCTTCTGAATATCTGCAGCTCTGTCCAGTGGAGGATGACCTGAACGGACTTCCTGTAGAAGCTACGCACCCATTGTTTTATTTTTTTTCTTCTCGTGTTTGATTTCCTAATTTTAAATTACTCTATTTTTGTCTCCTATTTTTAGTTTTGTTTAATTATTATTTTTGTTTGTTTGTTTTGTTAAGGGTTAGGAGCTGTTGCGAAAGGTACGGTTCCTTTAGTTTTACTGGCAGCCTTTTGATTTTTAGATACCTTTTATTGTACAAATTCAGCCCAGTGGCCATGTAGTCAGAGTGGATTAAATCGGGGGTTGCGGACGGTTGCCCTTTTTTTCCTGGAACCTAGAAACACTTCACTTAAAGTTAAAAGGTAATGTGAAAGCATTAAGATGCTTTCAAGTGGGGATTGTTAGGGTTTTCGGAACTTATGAACGTAAATTCAATATGGGAAGTTTTTTAACCACGTGGTCCATTGTTTAAAATGGCGCCCGCCTGGGTCCCGCCTCAGGGGGAGGCGGAGCCTGGACTTTCTAGCACATTTCATTGGCTCCACCAGTAGTGAAGGAGGAGCCTAGGTAAGGGACAAAACCATCCGCTCAGACACGAGGAGGGCCTTTTTGCTTTTTTGCTGGGGTTCACCTGAATTGCAGGAAAAAAGGCGACCGATCGGTTTAGCTCTGAGATATATTCACAGACCACTTTGTGTTCTAAATAAATTGTTTTTAACAAGAGCCTCCTAGATTTTCCGACTGTTTCTTCAGGACCCCGCGAACAAAAGATCCATCGTAACAGTGTGACCGGTGATTTATCAAAGAATTGGGACACTTTCAATTGCAGAGTTTGAGGATAACATGTTAGCGACGGCGTTGCAGGATAAGCCTGATGAGATCAAAACGGCCGCGCTACAGCGGCTCATGGGAAGCGAACGCTGCCACATTTACAATCACAGTCTCTCCATAAGTGCGGAGCAAAAGAAAGACCTCGGCGCTATTATGGATGCATTGAGTGACTACTTCAAACCGTCTAAAAATGTGATTTATGACAGATACATGTTCGGCTGCTGCAGGCAGGAGACAGATACATAGACACTGTCTATGAGCCCATAGATGACTTTCTCACCAGGCTACGGAAGAGGGCAGCTACGTGTGAGTACCGAGGCCTTAACCACTTTTTAGTGGCGGTACGTGGAAGTCCACAATCAACAGCAGGGCGTCCTTACGGCACTGATCAAATTGCTCTGATGACGGTGCAATCGTGAGCTCACCCAGATCAAATTTAGCCACGCTCTAAGCGGGATACAACAGGTTACCAACTAGGTCACAAGGAAAGCGCGACCCAGCGTCCTCAGTCCTAACTACCTAACCAAATTTATACCACAGTTAGTTCCGACCCCACAATCTGATTGGCTGAGACGTCTTCCGCCGTTACATTATTGACGATAACGGCACTGTGACCGACGCTCTACAAGTACTAATCCGCGGCACGCACGTAACCTTGCAACGACGCCCGGCAGAAAAAGCAGCCAAGTTATGAGTAAACACTGCCGAACTGAAAGCTGTAATTACTTTATAAAATCTATTGGTTTTGAAAACGATTTCAATTTGGAAAATATTAATGACCAACCTGAGCCAAAGGTTTATCACCTTCAGGATTTGAAAGCGCTGGAAAAGCGACACGCAGTCAGTCCTTTAAATCAAACATCCTGGCTCTTAACACTAGAAGTCCCAGGAATTTCGACATCCCCACTGAAGTCCTGAAAGAGTGTCTGAAGACCCTTAGTCCAAACTGACGACTCTGATTGCTCCCATTAGCACCCCTTCATTTGTAAATGTGGCCATTGCCTGAGGAATCAGCGGGGGGGGGGGGGGGGGGGGGGGGGGAAGAGCAGCCGAACTCACACAAACCTCGGTCTAATACTCTAAACAGTTGTGAAATCAACTGGTTATATTTTGAACTTATATCTCTTGGTGGCACGGTGGTGCACATTTTGAACAAATTGAAGTCGATTTACAGGTTGTTTTTTTTTTCTTTTCCATTTTGTATAGTTTGAGTAGTAACCCTTTTGCTTATTGTTAAAGACTTAATTAAGAAACCTTATAGGATTTATTTATATCCACCTAATTATGTTGGTGTTGCCTGTAGGGGGCGGTGTGCCGCAATGCTTCGCTGGTAAACCCTTAATGTACGGACTCTCGTTTACTTCCTCAGTCTGCTGAGTGAAGCAGCTAGTGATAGGAATTCTGGCTCTTTTCAGAGAGCCGGCTCTTTTGGCTCGGTTCACTAAAAAGAGCCAGCTCTTTCGGCTCCCAAGTGGCTCTTTAGATTTTTTTGTAGCTTAATTTATTACCAAATTATGTGTAAAATGAATTACTAATGTAAAAACACATAATATCCAATGGTTGTTATTATTAATATGGTTTTTATTAATATACTCACAGTGGAACATAGTAAAATAAATTATAAAATACAAAAACGAAGACCCATCTCAATTACAGGTCCAATCTGGTCTCAGGTCTCTGTGTGTATTATTTGTAAATTTGCAACTATATACAGGGAAATAAGACATCAACAAAACATCATTCAACACAATATAAATACAAATGTGCAAGAAAAAAAGAAAAAGCAGCATCCAGGTTACAGTTTCTAATGAAGATTTAAAAAACAACAACAAGGATCTCATCTTTGGGGGGGTTGACCCTGCTTCTCCTTTCTCTCCTTTAATTGAACTGATTTATGAACAGTTCGCATATTCCTGTGCAGGTTGTTTGTGGAGCCTGCTCGGTATGAAATTTCAACTCTGCACAGTCCACACTCTGCATTTGAACTGTCTATTTGCATTAAAATGTGTCCAAACTTTACTACGTTTCCTGTCACTAATTTTCCTACCTTATCCAGGTGTAATCTGACTATTTAAAGCGCAAACCCAGCTCGTTCCATGCGCTGTTACTGTGTCTGTAACCCCTCCCCCCGCTCAGTGTAGACACGCTGACGCCCCCACACATCCCGACCAATCAGGTGCGGCAAAATAAATATATATATTTTTTTAAATTAGATTCAACTTTGTCATAACATGTACAACTACAACACAACGAAATGTAGTTTAGCATCTAACCAAAAGTGCAATAAGCAGCAATCTGTCGGAATGTACAATAAATTAAAAAATATATAAATCGCAATCAAGAATCGGCTCCTTTCAAAGAGCCGGCTCTTAGAGCCGAATCGGTCGCGATCGACACATCACTAGAAGCTGCGCAGAAAGGGTGCACCAGTCAACTGTCTCACCGTTTCCTTTCTTTATACAGGTTTGTGAACGGATGAACCTTGCATAACCAAATGTATAGGATGGTAATATCACCAGTTACAATGTGAGATCGCTTTTGGTAGGAGTTATCAGCACATTTGGACGGTTTTGCAAGCCAATGAAAGTTTCACGTGGCGCGGGTGGCTCAAAATGGCGCCGGCTGAAAATAATTATCCTCAGTTAATGAGAAGCATGCTATAGTTTCGGCTCCAGTACATTTCCTTTTGGTTAACAATTTTAACAATTAACAATTCCAAATCAGCACTGATGTTCACCAACAAAGAGGAAAGGCATGGTCCCATAGTAAATACCCCATTCGCTACAACTATGGAAGGTTTCAGATATTTGGGGGTTAAGAAAACTCCGGAACCAAGTGAAATAATCCCGTCCAACTACAATCCCCTTCTAGAGAGAGTTACTGACACACTCAATCACTGGTCTACTTTGCCCATATCTATGATCGGACCAATAAATCTAATAAAAAAAATAAAAAATAGACCATGTTACCCCGAATTCGTATTCTACTTTCAAACACTCCACCGTTACCGAAGTCCTTTAATGACACACTCAAATTACTAAGTCAATTTGTTTGGAACGACAGGAAAGCCAGACTTCGTCTTAAACTATGATATTTACCTGGGGGGGGGGGGGGGGGTGGTATTATATGGCTACCCAGCCAACTGCGACACTGTGCCATTTCAGTACGGAAGCGCCTCCTGTCTGGGTAGATATTGAACAAAAGTCCATTCCAGATCTGCCACAGAGTTCATATCTGTATTCATCTGATATTAAGGCACTGAAAAGATGTACAAGGAAAAAAAAAAAAAATTCAGTTTGGCATGCTGCACATGAGCATATGGGAGATTGGCCTAAATTATCCCAGTTTACTCCTATTTGGGGTAATGAACAATTCACACCAGGCAAAAAAAAAAAAAAAAAACGAATTTAGATTATGGAATATAAAAGGCATACAAAAAAATTAATAAATGGATCTTTATGAGGAGGGAGTTTTATTAACTTTTAATCAGCTGTGTCAGAGATACAACATTCCTAAGAAACACTGAATATTTGAAGCTAAAGAGTTACATGTCCCCAAGATACAAACAGATTGCTGTGTTTACCACCTTCATCAAAACTCGAGGAACTTAAACTAAAATTTAGAGGGAAAGGGACATAACTAAATATTACAGCATATTAGTGGATCATAGCACAGAATCAATAATGGATAAACTAAATGCTTGTAAAACAGATTAAAGATATTGATGAAACAGATTGGGGAGATGCTTGTCTTAAAGCACAAAAACAATAAATACAAGGTTTTAACTGCTTCAATACAAGTGGCTAATGAGGACATGTGTAACACCTGTTAAACTCCACCAAACGTCTGCTAATATTCCAGATATCTGTACCAAGAGTATGAATGAAAAAAAGCACTCTTATTCACTGCCTATAGGAATGTACAAAAATTCAAAGTTTTTGGAGAGATGTTAAAGTGGTTCTCAGAGATGTTTAATGCCAAAGTCCCTTTAAATCTAAACTGTGTCTGCTTGGGATATAGCCGAAAACCTTTCTACAACAACATCAAAACAATATCCAGTTCTGGACTTCGGACTTCTCCATACCAGGAGGGCTATCGCGCCGCGCTGGAGGGGCATGGACGGCCCTACATTGAAAGTGTGGGTAAGGGAACTCTCAAACTATTGGACTAGACAGACTATCATACATTGCAAGGGGCAAACAATTTTATCAATCTCTGGGAACCAAACAATAATGACAAAAAGACAAAAATATCTGTAAACTATGAATTATGTGTGAAATTGTGTTTTTACATATGTGTATGTATATATGTTTTTATGGTCCCCCCCTTTCCCCCCTACCAAACTATTATTTGCTGCTGTATTGAAGGAGTGGCGGTATGCATGTATAGTTGAAACCAGAAGTTTACATACACTATATAAAAGGACACATGCATTTTTTTCCCACCCTCACTGTCTGACATGAAATCAGAATAAACGTTTCCCGTTTTAGGTCAATTAGGATTACCAAAATTATTTCTATTTGCCAAATGCCAGACTGATGAGAGAGGGTATTTTTAAGGCAATGTTTATTACTTTCTTCAAAGTCAAAAGTTTAAATACATTTCATTAGTATTTGGTACCATTGCCTTTAAACTGTATGACTTGGGTAAAATGTTTTGGATATCCTTCCACAAGTTTCTTCCAATAGTTATCAGGGATTTTGGCCCATTCCTCTGGACAGAACTGGTGGTACTGAGCCATGTTTGTAGGCCACCTTGTTCACATTTACAGCATTTAGCAGACGCCCTTATCAGTCTTACAATCCAAGCAATTGTGGGTTAAAAGCCTTGCTCAAGGACCCAACAGTGGCAGCTTTGGCTGAGGTGGGATTTGAACCCTGGACCTTCTGGTTCATAGTCCTGCACCTTAACTACTCGGCCACCACATTCACCACATGCCCTTTAAGCTTTGCCCATAAATTTCAATAGGATTGAGATCAGGGATTTGTGATGGACACTCCAAAACATTGACCTCGTTATCCACTTTGTAGCCAGTTTGGCAGTATGCTTCTGGTCATTGTCTATGTGGAAAACCCATTTGCACCCAAACTTTAACTTCCTGGCTGATATCTTGAGATGTTGCTTCAGTATTTCCACATAATGTTCTTTCTTCATGATTCCATCCATTTTGTGAAGTGCACCAGTCCCTCCTGCAGCAAAACAACCCCACATGATGCTGCCACCCCAATGTTTCACAGTTGGGATGGTGTTCTCAGGCTTGCAAGGTTCTCCCTTTTTCCTCCAAATGTAACGATTGTCATCAGTGCCAAACAGTTCAATTTTAGTTTCGTCAGACCAAGGACATGTCTCCAAAAAATAAGGTATTTGTCCCTGTGTGCATTTGCAAACATTAATCTGGCTTTATGTTTCTTTTGGAGTAATGGCTTCTTCCTGGCACAATGGCCTTTCAGCCCATGTCGATACAGTACTTGTTTCACTGTGGATAATGACACACTCTTACCAACTTCAGCCAGTTCTTGGGTTGATATGCACAATTCGGACCAAAGCACATTCATCTCCGAGACACCAAACCGGTCTCCTTCCTGAGCGGTATGATGGCTGGACATTCCCATCTTGTTTGTACAGATGAAGGCACCTTCAAGCTTCTGGAAATTGCACCCAAGGATGAACCAGACTTGTGCAAGTCCACAATTCTCTTCTTGACATCTTGGCTGATTTCTTGGCGGATTTCCCATGATGTTACACAAAGAAGCAGTGTGTTTCAGTTGTGCCATAAAATACATCCACAGGTGTGTCTCTAACTCAGATGTTGCCAACAAACCTATCAGAAGCTTCCAAAGACATGACATCAACATATGGGCTGTCCCAAATTGTTTAACAGCATAGTAATCTTAGTGTATTTAAACTTTTGGCTTTGAAGAAAGTAATAAAAATTGCTTTAAAAAAAAATTCCCTCTCTCATTATTCTGGCATTTAGCAAATAGAAATAATTTTGGTAATCCTAATTGACCTAAAAACGGGAAAAGCTTATTCTGATTTCATGTCAGACAGTGAGAAAAAAAACGCATTAGGTGTCATTTTATATAGTGTATGTAAACTTCTGGTTTCAACTGTATCTATACATGCATGTGTGCATTGGGATGTTGTATTGTTACATCCTTACATGTCCTCACACAGAATACATCTAACTAGTTCCAGTCAGATGTTCTATAAGCAGAAAAAGGAGCGTCACTACTGCCACAAAATCAGTCGTTTTGCTAAAGACTTTCCTAGGAGACGAGCAGATAATCACAAAGGGAAAGGATCACAAATCACAATGAAGGATAGCCAAGAGGATTTTCCACAGGAGCAAACAGCAGGAAGTCCTCTTCAGGGAAGATCACAGGACCAGCTGGCTGTGATAATCAAAGCAGTGCAAGGTTGTACAACCCCGTCTGTCCCAGCTTTAAACTCAGTTGCCCAGCGGCTTCAGCCCAACTCTGTGCTATCAGTAAAGAGTTTGAGAACTTTTTGTTGATGTTCAAATCAGGGAACAAAACTATTCATTTTTTGTTGACACAGGACCTCAAATTAGCACGCTGTCAGAAACCGTTTGTCAATCTTTAGGAATTCCTTTAACAGACACCTCACAGCTGAGGGAAGAGGAAATGTTGGTATTTCCTTAAGTTTATCTGCACCTTTAGATGTTAATCTAGGGTCTAAAACTATTTCATGGCAGTTTTGGGTAGGAAAAGTTAAACTTTTTGGGATGGATTTTCTGAGGGAACTAACTTGCTCTTTGTCAATAATTGCTGAGTCTTCTGTTTGGCACATTGCTTCTTTAAAACAGTCTGATTTCATATGAAACAGCAGGTCATATGATTCGGTCTGAAGGTGAGGCTGATTGTGGCCTTTTGGATATGGAACCAGTTGTCCTCACAGGTCATCAACCTCCTTGCCCTAAACAGTATCCCATTAATAGTGAAGCTTTGCAGGGTATTCGGCCAATCATCGATCAGCTTGAGAAGAGACGCATCGTCATCAAAACACACAGTTCATCAGGTATGGCCAGTTCATAAGGCTAATGGAAGTTGGCGACTAACAGTAGACTATAGGGTAGCTAAGCAGCATATTGATAAGCTAACGCCACAAACTCAATTCAATTTCAATTAAATGTAATTAACACCGAGTTAGAGGGGGAGAGAGAATGTCAGTTACAACTCAAATCCTAATTGCCTGTTGCGATTTCTGTCTAATCCCACCTCTGCCAAGCTGCCACTGTTGGGTCCTTGAGCAAGACCCACAACTGCTTGGATTGTAAGACTGTACCAATTATAAGTCGCTCTGGATAAGGGCATCTGCTAAATGCTGTAAATGTAAAATGTGTCAGACAAAAAAAGTTCATAACTCCAAAAATAATGAACCGATCACTTATCTGAAAAGTTTGTGTGGGAGAGGAGCCGTTTCTAATCGCTATGACATAAGTGTGGATTGATGAAAACATGTCAGAGTTTGACAGGTTAAACACACGTTTAGAAAAAGCCATATCGGAGTTGCTCAAATTAACATGGCAGGAATTTCAGTACCTATTCCTGAACAAATCATCATGACTTGAAAAATAATTTGTTGAACGATGAGATATTTTGAGAATTTCCTAAAAAGCCTAAACTGAAGAGGGGTGATCTACGATCCCTCAGACGGCACTGCATCAGGAACAGTCAGTCATCCATAGCTGATAGAACCACATGGACAAGAGATTTTCAAACCTTTATCAAGCTCTACAATACAGAGGTACATTCACACATGATACTTAAAACGTTACTGTGCTAAAGAAGCAGCCTTACATTATAAACATGTCCAGAAGCGGCTTTGACTTCTCTGAGCTCAGAGGCATCTGGGATGGACCATCACACAGTGGAACTGGGGATTGTGCTCAGACCAATCACTAGAACAGATCTTTTTCTGGAAAATCAGACTGATAGGAGGAACAAGTCCAAAAGCCAAAAGTCATGGGATGGGGGTCGGGTCAGGGCCCTTGGTAAAGGTCATTTACACTCCTGCAGAAAAGTACACCGAGATTTAAGAGCAACATGAGCTGCCTTCAAGGCTGACATCCTTTCCAGGGATGTCTATTTACTTGTAATTAAAGTTATGACAGAAATGTACAAATCCCTTCTAGTCTTTCTTTGAGGAACATTGTTTTTATGTAAAGATTTCAAACATTATCATACACATCTTTACTCCTCAAAGACTCTACCTTTCTTTCATGGATCCTGCTTTTTATAATCAGCTGTTTGAAATCACATATTTAGTTTTACCTCATCACTAGATCTAAATTGCCCCCGTCCCAAATGTGTTTTGAGTGTGTTGCAGGCCTGAATTTTTATTTATTTTTTGGTCTGCAGGCATCTTTAAAATCGAGAAACCTGCCCATGTAGCAGACCTGTGGGGGGCCATAAAGAAGCGGCCGACAATGGACTATGAAAAAAATGAGACGGTTGCTTCGACGTTATATAGGTCAGGCGTTTTAAAAAGAACAAGGCGCCTGACCTATCAGTTTTTAATTATTATTTTAAAAAATTATTTTATTTTATTTATTTTTTAAGAAAAATACATTTTAATTTAATTTTCTTTTATTTCCCATGTGATAGAGGTCAACATGGGTCTTAACATGGATCTAATTGCGTCTGACTCCCGGTGTTCCACAGGTTCCGTCTGCACACTCATGATCTCCTCTGGGGACTTCATGAACCTGCAGAGACATGACTCTGATTTAGATCACGTGATCTGCTCCTATCAAGCAGCTGAAGGAGCTCTGAGCTCACTAACAACAACCAATCAGATACAGTAGTGATGATGCATTACTGCCAGATCCTATTAACACAGAACAAGAGATGCAGCAGCAAATGGTAGCCCACCACAGGCGATCCAGGCTCGAGTCCAGGAGGTGCCTTCCAGCCAGGGCAGGTCTCACACACAAAACTGGCTGTGTTTCAGGGAGGAACCCCAGATAGGGGAGCCTGTAACAGCAGCCCCTATGAAGATGTGAAGGACTACATGACCTACACCCCCTGAATTCCACAACAGGTTCTGGACGTCACCCCGACACAAAGAACATCTGGTACCATCTCGGAGTTGCCAGGACACAGGAAAAAACTTTAGACATATCTAAAAATTAGACCTGTGAAGGATGCCACGCACACAGCGATTTTTGCATTGTCCATTACACCATCCTGTCTCCCTACCCCTTCTGTGTACTGAAATGACCCTCTATCCACCAACATCCTTCCACCAGCATCTGACTATCACACCTCTTTAATCTCCACCTCTTTCTCTTACCCCCTTGCTGTCAAACCTAGGGCACATTAAGCTTGCTATAAAGTATGTATTTCAGAATGGCGATCTACGCAGCTGTACCCATATATGATCCCCTGCATGTGTAAATAAACTCCTATGCTGGAGGTCTCGTCTCCTGGCTACTGAGAAGCTGAATTTCTAACAACTGCCGTGCTGTGCCCCGGATGGCAGACTGAAACATACTTGGTGAGTAAACGCCATTTCGAACCCAAGAGGAACTTTGGCTGGAGTCGGTAAAGTGTTGTTACAGCCAGTTGTAGCTGGTATCCTCTCGTTAAACAAAGAGCAGTCCATTTTGTGTTGCACTGCATTTTGTCACCGATATCCCCTCGATTACCAAGAGAAGAGCTCGTTACTGCAGTAAGTAACTGTTATCCTCTTTATTTGAAATAAAGGAACGCATGTTCATTACTGTATTTTCGTACCTGGGATCCCCTCTGACTCTCAGGACGTGCATGTCGTTACAGCATCTGTAACTGCTTTCCTCTCTTCCAAAGGACAGAAATTTGATTTCTTGCTGTTTGTAAGCAGTATTCTCCATGCAAAGGAGAAGTTTGTTGTTGAAGTTTGTTGTTTCCTGAAGGGAAAGAAGTCTGTCTGTTACTGTTATTACTGCATTTGCAACTGCTATTCTAATTGAAAATCCTGTGTTACTGCTGATAGTGTCACTTTTCTGCTATAATTTCAGCCAACTATAGGTTGGTTTTGTTCTCCTGTTTCCTCACCGTGTCTAGTACAGTCCAAAATGCTCAGTATCTTGGTAAAGATTATTGGAAACCTCTTAACTATAAAAACAGCACCTTTACTTGGGGGAGGAACTGAAATGCCTCAGTGAGCTGATTCATGCTAGGGGTAAAGTATCTTTTACAGGACGCGCTCAGATGAGGCCAGAAACAATCGTATCATCTGAGGTACTTAACCGAGGAGGTGAAATTAAGGAAACTAGAGTAGAGGTCAGCCATGTCCCTTTAGATGCAGCCACATTAGACAAACTTTCCAAAGAATTTAAACACCCAAGGGAAATGGGACTTGATTTTATTGCTCTTATGGAGAAAAAAAAAAAAAGGAAACCTTTTATTCATTACATCCGAATGATGCTGTAGCTATAGCAAGCCAGGTGCTAAACATAACATAGTAGACAGTAAGGTATTGGGTGGTTTAGGTGAGAGAGGTCAGGACATTGATCAGGGGTGGAGAATATTTAGGGAATGGATTAGCCATACGTGTCGCAAAACCACTGACTGAGGGCAGATCACCCCCAGTGGTGGCATAGTGGTTAAGATACAGGACTATGGACCAAAAGGTTCAGGTTCAAATCCCACCTCTGCCAAGCCACCACTGTTGGGTCCTTGAGCAAGTGTTTGAATTGTTACTGTATCAGTTGCAAGCCGATCTGGATAAGGGTGTCTGCCAAATGCCATAAATGTAATGTAAATGAATCGGTTGTAGAGTGTTGCGAGTGGTTCGAAAGAAAAAAAACAAACAAACAAAAAAGTTAACTGGAATTTTCAAAAAACTGAATTTATTTTATTTAATTTTAAAAAATTTCAATTTCCTTTTATTTCCCATGTGATAAAGATCAGCATGGGTCTTAACATGGATCTAATCGGTAATCTAAGATTATTGGAAAGAAATACATAAAGCCCTGCAAGAAACCTTCAACTGCGAAATATCTTTAGAATGCAAGACAACATACTTTGGATATAAACCTCAAACACGGTTGATAAAGGACAAATACTACTGGTAGCTGCTAAAAAAGCCCTTAGCAGAAAATGGTTGTCACAGGAGAGCCCAACTTTAAATATATGGATGGAAATTGTAATGGACATCTATGACATGAAGAAAATAACAGCGTTTGTTAATCATAAACTAGAACAATTTAACTCCTTTTGGGAAAAGTGGATCAATTGCGCAACAGCCGATGGTCTTAATTTAATTTTGGTAAATTGATGTTCATGTATGATATCGCTCCCTATTGTATAGAGTTATTTTTTTTTTCTTTTCTGTGCATATCTAAGAAATAACAGTCCAAGATCATGGACCAGAAGGGTTGATATGCATGTATGCAGGTGTAATATAAATGTGGTCAATAAAATACAACATACAAAATAAATTCAAATCAACTCAGCTAGGTTTGAGCTGGCAACAAGTCCGTCCATGAACTTTCTGCCCTGATGTCCTTAAACAAACACCACAGAAAATTTGTATGCCAGCTTCAGGCTGACCTCACAGTTTTAACATTATTATAGGTCATGAATCACAGTTGTAATTTAAAAAAAAAAAAAAAAAAAAAAAGATATTCTTTATACCTAAAAGGTGTGGCATGATATTTTATCATCTTGGAACCAATAACAACCAAGAAAAAGCAGAACCGTAAGGATAAAATGCAAACCATACAAAAACAAGCATTTTGCGTACCTCGTGTTTCAATATCTGCTTGGAACCCAGCAAAGCTGCATGTCCTATAGTACTAAGTGTGGGCAAACCTGATTGATGCCACCCGACACGAACAGATCTGCTGATCTGGAATAGGCTCCACCCCGAAAGGAACTTAGACTCAACAGTTGTGTGTCAACACGTATTCATCCGCCGATGAAGCGGCCTGAGCCAAAACAGTAAACCTTTTGCTCGTTTAAATAACTGAGAGAGGTGAAAAGTCTGTTACAGGCTTTTCCTCAGCTCCCTGAGCGACTGACGACATGCTTCCGGCACACGCTTGTAAGCATAAAGTACTGTAGACTTCCCTCAACCATAACCCAAACTCTGCTCTAAGCTCAGAGCCGAACAAACCTCCGGAGCTTCCTCACAAACCTGCACTGTAGGAAGACCATCCAGGCTATGAGGCGAATGAAGCGCAGCGGCTACACGCTCATGCAGCGGGAAACAAGCGTCTACCTCGTGCTCTCGGAAAGCGGTACGAAAGCATGTTGCAGACTTGCATCAAAACTAGAGCTAGACAAGCTTACCGGAGTAGATTGAGCTGGCGCAGGTGGAGACATCCTGGACACATCCGTGCCGGTGGAGACAGGACCTGTAGAGACCGGGGAACGGAGAATCCGCCGCCGAGGTACAGACTTCCGTCCAGCCAGGGCAGATTTTTGGCTAGCCATTTCCCGGCTGAGATCCGTCTCCTTTCCCCGTACCCGGTAATCCTGCCGTCTAATCTGCAGCTCCTTGAATCGGATCTGTAACACTTGGGCCTCAGAAAGCGATCGAGGTTTGAAGGTGGTTCCATCTCACAGGTGACTGAGCAGGTTGAGGAATATCTATGGAAGGTTCCTCTCTGCTGGGCAAAATCCCTTCAGACAAGTGACTTCCAGAGCTCATGTTTAATCACTTTTTAGTGACGGAACGTGAAAGCAAAACACTAAAAAAATTTTTTTTAAAAAGCCCGCAATCAACAGCAGGGCGTCCTTACTGCACTGATCAAATTGCTCTGATGACGGGGCAATCATGAGCTCACCCAGATCAAACTTAGCCATGCTCCAAGCGGGATACAACAGGTTACCAACTAGGTCACAAGGAAAGCGCGACCCAGCGTCCTCAGTCCTAACTACCTAACCAAATATAAACTAGCCCTCCACTAACTCTTCAGAGGAGTGCCGAGCTCGAGGCCACTTTAAGCGCCAACTCAAACACTAAGGTTTGATGCGCACCCCCGACAGGGACCAAAATCCCCACTCAGGATTTCCTCCAAACACAAAAAAGGCAAAATAACAAAACAAAATGGTGCCACGAAGGAAGGACCGGCGCGCAGCACAATCCAGCTGTGACACGTCTAACTTACCGAGGAGCTCAGATGGCACCGAGTGATCCCAACACGATAATCACCCTAATTAAAGAAATGGTGATCTTGAACAAGCCTCCAAATCCTGTCACGTCCCAGTCTAGAGTTGGAACGGCAGATGGAAACGGGAAAGCCAAAAACCAGAATATACACCAGAAATCGCTCAACAAACCAGGAGAAACACGCAAGGCGAAGCAAACCGGGCACGAAGCTTCTAAATGCTCGCGCCACACCTGTTCAAATATCAATAGCGTCACAAAGTGACGTCAGTAACGTTTGACGCCACAACCGGCACGCATACAGACCCCAAAAGACTCGTAACACCGTACACAATTTGTACTATTAAGATTGTAAAAACAATTTATGAAGCATCTCAAGGTTTAAGATGATCATTCATGTGTTGGTATCTCAGATACCTGGTCACGTCAGATGAACTGTGGAGGAGATGCTCCCTACCAATATCCACTTTGATACACCCACAGCTGCTATTACAAAGGACTTTGTGGTGTTATTACATGCTTTTGACCTGACTCAGCATGTATCTAGCCCTAGTCATAAACATGCACATACTTTAGATTTGACCAGATCTCATGAGCTAGACATCAGGGTGTCCGCTGTCCTTGATGTTAGAATATCTGATCACTACTGTATCTTTTTCACAATGACTATGCTTAATAGCTTTAAGTTAAGCAGGAAAGTCATTAGCAAGCTCTATTTTACTGATGGTTTTAAAACTACTTTCTCTGATCTGTTTGCCTTGTCCTTCCCTGTTACTGAGGCTGACGATGACCTAGTTGGAAATGTCACCACCAGAATTAGTGATGGCATTAACATTCTGGCGCCACTAAAAACTAAACATGTGCCATGCATTCATAAAGCCCCATGGAAAAATTCAACCACCATAATGAAGTTAAAGAGAAAATGCAGACAGACAGACTCCCTGTTCTTTATGATATATACAAAAACTACCTTAAACAGCCCAACAGCCAACTTAGGTCTGCAAGGTCAGAGTATTTCTCTAGCATTATGAACAATAACAAAGGTAATCCTAAATTCCCTTTTCTTATGTTGTGTTTTTTGACAGAATACCTGCTCAATTTAATCAAAAATCACACTCAAGCCAAATTAAAGTTTCAGTGGAGAGGCAAACAGCTTTATTGCCTTAGCTCGAGCTAAAACAGTGGTGGACAAATGCACATTGGAAGTTCAATGCGTAAAAAGTCCCAATATGTGGCTCCCGGGGTCTTTTTATGCCATTTTTAAGTCATCGTTGGGCACTGCGCCACAGTTATCTTTTTACGCACTCACCCTGGGCTCTCGTTATCTTTGTTTTGGTTAAGATTCCCTTGCCCACATTTTAATGGTGGTGTCGGTTCCCACACATCCTTTTTTATATAAATGTTTAATTTTACCATCTAATTATCATCACTTGTACATATCACACATATTTTCATACATATGAGTCTTGTCTCTTGTTGCCCTCTGCCTCTTGCTTTATGTTTAGTTTGTTAGCCTACCTTGTTTGTTAGCCTGTTGTGTGTGGGTGTCACTGGGTGTCACTTTCGACAGTGATCTTAGTTTTAAGATCCATATTAGCAACATCTGTACAACTGCATTCCTCCATCTCAGAGATATATCCAGGGTGCATAAATATATCTCACTGGCTGACAGAGGGAAACTTGTACACACTTTTTATATCGTCACACTTGGATCGTTGTAATGCTCTTCTGTCTGACCTACCAAAGAGCTTTATTTCTTATTTACAGAGGGTGCAAAATGCTGCAGCAAGAATTCTGACTGGTAAAAAAACAAAAACCACACCGGTCCTCAAACAGCTACACTGGTTACCAGTATCATTTAGAATTGATTTAAGATTCTTCTACTGGTTTTTAAATGCCTCCATGGTTTGGCTCTCCAGTACCTCAGTGATATGACTGTTAGGTACGTTCCACCAAGGGCCCTCGGATCAGCTACGAGGAACATGCTGGTTGTACCGATCACCCAGCACAAGAGTGGAAACGCGGCCTTTTATTACGGCCCAAACCTTTGGAACTCTTTCTGATGACCTGAGGGCTCCGGACGATCTTACTACACTTAAGAGGGTTAGGTACATGTTTTATCTGTGTTTTGAAATTGTCTTATTTCATTGTGTTAATGTATTATTTTGTTTTTAACTATTGAATATCAACCTACTGTTTTTGTATTCTTTTGATTTTACTTTCACTTGAGTAAAGCACTTTATAAAACATTGTTCCACTGATCTGATTGTGGCATCTTCCTAAAACATGAAGTAATGGGACAAGATGCAATCAAGGCGCCAATCAGTCAATTTAAATTCATTTATTTCAAAATTAACATTTAAAACATAGGAATAAGAAAGATGACAAGGGGGAAAAAAAATTCCCAACAGCACCTGTAAAACAAGTGTGTTAGGAAAACAAAAATGCTAGTGTGGCAATAGTGTTTTTGATTTTAAATTAATTTGTGGTATTTTATTTTATATACATCTAGACAAATATATGATGGTTATTATATATAAATACATATTACATATCATATATTATATTATATTATATTATATTATATTATATTATGTCTGTGAACTCCCCAAAGCTTTATGTTGTTTAAATTTGTATGTTTGTAAATACGTTTTCATTTTTGGTGAGGTTCCCCTTCATTTGTTGCATGAGGGACACTTAATTGGCGCGACACCATATGTTTTTTTTTCTACCTGCTTTCTTTCCCGGTTAATTCACAGTCGCGTGGTGAACGCTGAAACGGGTAAGCTGTGTCCACTTCTCTCTCTTATTTTTGTTTTAGAGCTTTGTAAAACTGATAACTTTTGTTTAAAAATCTACTATCGAGTCACTTTAAAGTTTGATTAGACGTTTCTGTTACTAAACTCGGAATGTAGTGGTGTTTTAATTGCGATTTTTGTACTTAATGAAGTATTTTCTTTTTTTTTTGCCACGTGCAGGAGAGAGAGTGTGCAACTGTGTGTGTTTGTGCTCGCGCTAATTTGCTCTCATGTGATGTTTCAGGGTATGTTTATTGAGGTTTTAACTGTTTATTGTTACTGATTTGTATGGATTTCATTTTTAAATATGTCATGTATGTCTATTTACATGCCATTAGTTTTGTATATTGTCGTTTTAATGATCTATATATTTCTATATGTTAATGTTTTATATGTGTCTATAGATAATAATATTTACATATTGCTTATTATACTATATGGTTTTTTTTTTTTTGCGTGCTTTCCCGGTTAATTCACAGTCGCGTGGTGAACGCTGAACGGGAGAGAGAGTGGTGCAACTGTGTGGTGTTTGTGCTCGCGCTAATTTTGCTCTCATGTGATGTTCAGGTATGTTTATTGAGGTTTTTCACTGTTTATTGTTACTGATTTGTATGGAATTTCATTTTAAATAATGTCATGTATGTCTATTTACATGCCATTAGTTTTGTATTGTCGTTTTATGATCTATATATTTCTATATGTTAATGTTTATATGTGTCTATATATAATAATATTTACATATTGCTTATTATACTTAATGGTTTTTTTTTTTTTGCGTGCTTTCCCGGTTAATTCACAGTCGCGTGGTGAACGCTGAACGGGAGAGAGAGTGTGCAACTGTGTGTGTTTGTGCTCGCGCTAATTTTGCTCTCATGTGATGTTCAGAATAAAATGGTGACGATTCCAGTTTCTGACTCCGTGTGGTTGGTGTCCTGAGCTGTCCGACCTGTTCAAGTCTGCTACACTAGGATCACATCAGAAATAAAAAAAAATTAAATTATTTCTTAAATTCAATAAAAAAAAATTTTTTTTAAGTAGTTAAAAACTGACAGGTCAGGCGCCTTGTCCTTTTTAAAACGTCTGACCTATAACTCTGAAGTGACCGACTCAGTTGTGCATAGTCCATCTTCTTGAACCCCCACAGCTCAGCCACATACACAGGTTCCTCGATTTTTAAAGATGCCTGCAGACAACAACAACAACAAAAAAAGGATTTTCTCGTTATTACACAATGGAGTGGGTATTGGATAGGACTTCATGATGCAATAGCACAACACACCTCAATATTCCACGCAGTTCACTAAAAATACAAACAGCTGAAATACAAGTTAGTGTTCTATGCGACTCTTGGTGCATCGCATCACTGATAATTCAGTAAATAAACCGAATCAAAACTGAACTGTGCCATCTACAGTAGTGGAGATTGTAGTAGATAACCCAATAAAACTAGTTTATTTTCCCCCAAAGTGTATTGATTTTTTTGAAAAACATCCCCATTACGTGATGCTTTGCATATTTAAAAAAGCGTTTGTCAAGTCCTACACTCTTAGCTCACTCTAACAGGATAAGAATTATTTCTTTTTACTAATCCAAACGTTTCCTCAAAAAAAAAAATTAAAAAAAATGTAACTGACCTCAGAGGCTCTTTTTATTATAAGCAAACTGTAGGTCATAACAGTGCAGCTCAAATAGGGTTTATAGATAAAAGTGCAAAACTGCAGTTCTAAAGTTTGCAGCTGACATTTTAAGACCGTGCTGAACTGCACCAAACAATGACCCAACCCAAAACTGACTGGTGTCATGCACGGAGCAAGCGGTATTGAGGGAAACCATTTGTTATTTGAATGGAAGCAGTGCAGAAACCAAAGAGTAGCTTTATAAACAATGCGTTGGTTTAAAGCTTCATCCATTACGTCAACCAATCACCGCAGCACTAGCATTTTGAAGTGTGACACTCAGCTCACGTTAAAACAATTAGGATATTGTTCATAGGCTATACACAGTTTCTGAAATGCACTACGTGTTAGCGCTACCTTTAGACCGTTTGGTCTTCCAGTAATCTACAAGATCCCGATATATAATAAAACCATTACATGAAGAGAAGGAATCATATTTGACCTTACTGAGGACCTTGAGGACATTTCCGTACTGCCCACTCTGCAGCTTTGGGTTCTTGGCTAAAGCTCCCAGAGCTTCCAAAGCCTCCTTTCTCTCCTGCCACTTCTTCACCTCCTGCACACAGTTTAACGGAACTTATCACTCAAGTCTTGGTAAGAGAATATCAGTCTATAACATTTGTGTCTGAGACAGACTAATAACCACGAAGAGGGTCTTACAACTTCTTCATTAAAGTCCTTTGGTAGTTTGGAGAGAATCTACACCTCTTCCAGAACCTCAGGCATCGACAGGAGGAGCCGCTTCACCTGTTAGTGAGACTGCAGATCTGCACCTGGAGACATGTAACAAACATCGGAATCTCACACCGAAGACAAAGCATCTGCACAGAAAGCATCGCCGCCAGGGTCTCTCCGCTCTGCTGCTCCTGCTGCCACTGTAGGAAGCGGCTCTGCTTGGGCGCCGAAGACGGCATCTTGGCCCATTCCTCCTCCAGCTCCTTCAACTACAACACACCCCCGGCATTAACCACACTCGTACACAACTAAGAATAAAACTTTGAAAAGACGCTATAAAACTAATAAAAGTACAGGGCGATTTTGGGGGTTTTGTTGTAGAGTCCTTTGAGGATTTCCTCCTGCACGGCGTCCGCTTCCTCGATCTTGATGTACATGAGGCAGATATCGGACCCGAGCTCTTTAGCACGAGCTTCTAAACAATAAGACATTTAATGGACCTTCCTCATCACTGACCCTCTGGAAGTGCTGCAGAGCCTCCGTGTATCCACAAAGTCTCACTTTCCACACCTGGAGACAAGAGGACGGCAGGTTTAGTGCCCCGGATAGGATCTCATGTGTGGAGTTTGCATGTTCTCCCTGAGTTCGCATGGGTTTGCTCTGGGTGTTCATTTCCTCCCACAATCCAAAGACGGACTGACTGATTACACTAATCTGATCAATCTCAGTATGTATAGTTTCAATATAACTTTGTGTCTGTTGTTAAATAGCCACTGATGCTGAAAGCAATAAACCAATCAAACAAACAAAGTTGGAAGACCTCTATCAAGACGGAGAGGTGTTTGGGTTTGGAATATAATTTATTGATAACAAACTCATTTATAAGTGAATAACATAATTTTTAATACAAGTGAAATATATATATATATATATACCCTATTTCTACAATAATTTATGTACTTTGTAACAATATCTGATAATATTTAACTATTAAATAAAAAAGGTTCATGGATGCTTCCCTCAGAATCAGTCACTGAAAGAGAAAAAGAAAAAGGAATGAAATCCACAGTAAGACAGGCACAGTTCTTCCAAAGATATCATTAAATGGGCTACATTTTAGGTCTGCCTTATAATTCTGTAAATTATAAATGTTGTTATTTCTGCTGGTCAATTCATTATGGACAAGATGCTTAATCTTTTCTAGTTCTTCCTTTTAAAAATAAGATGAACGTAATTCAGTGGAAATGGTTTGTGTACACCAAACATGACACGCCTAAGATTACCACACTGTGTGCTCTGACATTTGGAGTCTATGAGGAAACAAACCATAAGGTGAGCTAAACATGTTCTTATCTATAATGGTCTGACTTTGTGAGTGGTTATTAAGGCAATGCTACAATAGCAGCCAGTTATGTTCGATTCCATATAATAACTTTCTCGGAATCGGTAGAAATTAAGCAGCGACGCACTCGTGATCTGTTTGGACAATCTGCAATCAGTACACAAACAATAAAACAAATAAACAGATGAACGCTCCAGTGTAAATAAGCAGTAAAATGCAAGATGAGCGAGTTCACAAAACAGTGGATCCAGTACTTTTTCTGCAGTGGCACCTTTTTGTAGATACAGCAGTGCTTGAAAGTTTGTACATACTTCTGCCACTGACTGATATGTAATACTGGAACATTTTTCCGCAATAAATAAATGACCAAGTATAATATTTTTGTCTCATTTGTTTAACTGGGTTCTCGTTATCTATTTTTAGGACTTGTGTGAAAATATGATGATGCTTTAGGTCATAATTATGCAAAAATTTTGAAAATTCTAAAGGGTTCACAAACTTTCAAGCACGACTGTGTGTCGTTACAGCGTCTGTAACTGCTTCCTCTATTCGAATGAGAGAAGTTTGATTTCTTGCTGTTTGTAGGCAGTACTCTCTATGCAAAGGAGAAGTTTGTGTTAGGAAGTTTGTTGTTTCCTGAAAGAAGTCTGTTTGTTACTGTTGTCACTGCATTTGCAACTGCTATTCTATTTACTGCTGATAGTGTCGCTTTAATGCTATAATTTTAGCTAAGTAAGGGTTGGTTTTGTTCTCCTGTTTCCTCACCGTGTCTAGTACAGTCCAAAATGCTCAGAATCTTGGTAAAGATTATTGGAAACCTCTTAGCTATAAAAACAGCACCTGAGTTGAGGGAGGGACTGAAATGCCTCAGTGGAGTGATTCAGATTTTGAAACATTAACCAATAACATAGTGAAGAAACATTTTAATGAACAAAAGAGAGCTCAGTACTTCTCATCCAAGGCTTCTCTGCTGATAGAGAATGGACTCCTGCTGAGTGAAAAACAACTTTCAGTTATGGCCTCGAGCACGACTCGGGTAAGGAACATGCTAAATGTAAATCTAAGCCAAAACATCAGCGCCGCCCTCCACCTGTAGCTCCTCCTGCATCAAACAGGTTGTACCCAGAATTAGCTGCAATCGGCAGGGCTATTGAGACTGACCACTCGGATGGATAAGAATCTTGGTTATCTGACTATGACTCTGACCATGCTAGTGCTAAAGTATCTTTTTCAGGATGCGAGCTTAAGCATAGAAGAAGTAACCAAAGATAAAAGGAGACTACATAAGCAAACAGAGACTAAGATTCAAAGAGAAGGAGACAAACCAGCAAAGGAGCAAAGCGGGAGATGGGTATTTATAGGAAAGGACAACAGCCCCACCTGCTGTCGAAACAGAAAGAAGACAGGGGGAGCTAAACTAGATAGATGCAAGCTTGCATCGTTGTTACTGTCACCCGTAAGTGAAATCATTCTTTAGCGCACTAATCGCTGACAAAAGCACTGAAAGAAGAAGTAAATACTTAATGTAATAAATTCTAAATATTTCCCCTGTTTTGTGTTACTTACACTCATCCAAACAGGGGAAATGCAGAAGGTTAACCCACCGTCCAGAATTTGACGGTCTCTTGAAAAGACTCTTTAGAGAAGCTCTCCAGAATAAACATAACACATGAGAGGCC
This sequence comes from Ancistrus triradiatus, assembly GCA_025084515.1. NCBI lineage: Eukaryota > Metazoa > Chordata > Actinopteri > Siluriformes > Loricariidae > Ancistrus > Ancistrus triradiatus. The sequence continues at coordinate 21,132 of JAJAGP010003832.1, read as the reverse complement.
TCACTTCTGGCTTTCAAATGTTTCTTCTTTTGTAATGTTACTTAATTTTTAGCACAGCTCTGCTGGAGAACATAACCTTGACCATCGGGTAAATGTCTAATTACAACACAAAATAAAGATTGGGTACGCTTGTTTAAATTCATTTTAAGCAACTTTTCACCCACAGCTCAAATGTGTACTCAAAAAGTCACTGGAGTTGTTGCAAGCAGCCAAGGATAATAATTTGACCTTGCCTGCACTGCGCGAGCAGGAGTCTGTTACAGCAGCTCTCGTTCTTTCTGTTCTTTTGACTGTATTCAGGTCAGTTTCTGTACTGTTTATCACTTTTTTATTGTTAACTTGTCCATGCTAACCAACGCAAGCTTGTAAGTGAAACTAGTAAGACTAGCGATCTGCTTTTTATTTCTTTTCAGAATCCTTACGATCGCTTTGGTAAACCCATGCAGCCACAGATTTATTGTTTAGACCCAGGAACAACTACTAGTGCTGAATCACACAAAGATACCCTCAGTGGACAGACAAGAGATCCCTGCCGAAATAAGGAGAAGGAGGTAAGGATGCAGAGCCAGTGTAAGAAAGACGTTATAAATCATGCCTTCCATCAGTTATTACGGAAAATGTGACATTTTTCCCGAATAAGATGGTCGAGTAAATGCTGCTGATCAGGCTACGGGAGTACGGGAGCATTATGTGGCTCTAAGAGACTTAGCTGAATGAACTTACTCCCACTCACCGTGGATGGTTTTAAACTCAAGTTTTTAAAGATGGTGTAACTCTGGAGTCTTTGTTAAAACAGTACTGTACAAATTACATCCAGCAGCAAGCTGTTATGCCATGCTACCTTCCGAGCCATGCTACCTTCCGAGGGAGTTATCATGCGTTATCGCGATAACAATGTTCATTCCCCACTTTGCCGAAGCTGCTGCAGAATGTGAGCTCTCACACACCGTAGTGTCACAGCTGCAGATCGCATCCACAGTCCCTACTGCTCATCTCTGGAGACTTCACTGTCTTCCACCCTTCCCACTTTCACTCCGTATGTGAAACGCCACACCAGGGACAGCAAAACAGCAAATGCAAAGGCTGTGTACAGTTCCTCACGCTTCCCCCCACTTGGTCGATCTGATCACAACTTGGTCTAACATTTGCCTGTTTATACCGTCATGGTGAAGAAAAAAATCCAACAATAAGGTCGGTAAGAAACTGGACCGAGGAGTCCAGTGAGTCCTGATGGCACCTGAATACTCAAGGACGGTGCAGACCAGGTTTGAGCATCTTCAGTCGTAGCTTGAGTTTGAACAGTGAGTTTTTGAGTGTCAGTTCTGTGGAAAACGTCCTGTGTGGTTCCAGTGCCTAAAACTACACACCCCAGGGAGCCAAACCACGTCAGACTGGTGGTCTTAGCCTCACATATTATGAAGTCTGTGGAGAGAATTATACTCGACCCCCTCGGATCCCTAGTGAGCCCAAAGCTGGACCCCTTGCAATTTGCCTAGCAGTCATGATTTCTTTTACTTCTCCACGATACAGCCATCAGCCACTCAGTGAGAAGTTGTCGGGAGCTGGAGTTGACTGCCACCTCACTGCATGGACTATTGACTATCTCACCAACAGACCACAGACCTCACAAGGGACAGTGCTCTCTCCGATCCTCGTCACCCTGAATACATCTCACTTCAGATATAACACAGGCAACTGTTTCCACCCTCCTCTCTCCCACCTCCTCCTTGGATTGAAGTGGACATTCCAAAAACAAACTCACTCTCTTTACTAGTTTGTTTAGTTAGAGAGAGTACAAATACCTGGGTGTTCACCTCAACTCAAGGCAAACTGGTCTGTTCTAGCAACACAGATGTCCTGAAGGGTCAAGGTCGTCTCCATCTGCTGAGGTCCTTTGGAGTTTGCAGACCACTGTTTTCATGGCAATGTGGTAGCATCAGCCAATCTTCTAATCAGTGGTGTGTTGGGGAGGTGAATAGCCTCAGAATAGCCTCATAACACAAAAGGCTAAATAGCAAATAGTTATTTAGCCTTTATAGACTTCTACCTTACCAAGGTGCTCAGTCAACACAACCACGGAGACTAATAAAGAATAAGAGGAATACTGAGTGGCCCAAATCTGTTACCTTCAAGTCTAGGTTTGGGATTCCAGAACAGGAATAAAGGGAAGGGTAGTGACTATCCAACAACAGTCATCGCCACACACAACCTTGAAGAATACACAAAAGCTCTGTCCTGTTGCTTAATCACTTGAATGGACCAACACTGATTCGTGTTTCTGGAAGATTATTTTTTTATTTGTATTTTATAGGTAAAACAGTTCTTAGTGGCGGTGCCTGTCTCCCAGCAGTTATTTTGACAGTTGGTTCAGCCTGTTTGTCTGCTGCCTGACCGCGGCTCTGGATAGTCAGTCCCAGCTAACCCTGCCATAAGATTATGGGCAATGTTGCAGGATATGGGAGCAGCACCCTCCCGAGTGGGATGGACACCATCCTGTCCTAAAAGGCAAGACTTACTCTCAAACACTCAGAGCACCACTTGGACAGCCAGCAGTTCATTGACCATAACCGGCTGTAAGCATGGTCACCTCACCACATTGGGATGTGACCAGAGCACACTACTGCATTGGACATTGCCTAAGCTACTTTAAACACCTATCTAAAATTAGCCTTAGTCACCTCCGACTGGCAAAGGTGTATATCATTAGTCCCTCCATCAATGACTATCCTATAGAACTTATGACTATGGAACTTGCTAAGACTCCCTACAATATAATGTCCAGCACCCTGGCTCCTGGGATACCAGTAACCCGAGCTGTTATAAGGAATAGGTAATTTCTCGAGTTTAATTTCTCGATTCTACTTTATCTGTATTCTGCATTAATATGACCTAAAACATCATCAGATTTTCACACAAGCCCTAAAAGTAGATAAAGAGAACCCAGTTAAACAAATGACACAAAAATATTATACTTGGTCATTTAATTATTGAGATCTAACTGACTCCAGGTCTTCCACAGGTTCCGTCTGCCCGCTCATGATCTCCTCTGGGGACTTCAGGAACCTGCAGAGACGTGACGCTGACTTAGATCATGTGATCTGCTCGTATCGAGCCACGGAAGGAGCTCTGAGCTCACTAACAACAACCAATCAGATACTGTAGTGATGATGCATTACTGCCAGATCCTATTAACACAGAACTCAAGAGATGCAGCAGCAAATGTTTAGCCCACCACCAGCGCTCCGGGTTCGAGTCCAATAGGAAGCAAGAACATATTGTATGCTGTAGAGATGGGCGATATCGCTTCTTTCATTACTGGTTCTTGCAACATTCATGATACACTTTCCAGAGCCACTATTGCCCTGGTTTCCTCCCACAGTCCAACCATATGCATTAGGTTAACTGATTACAAAAGTGGCCTTAGTGACTGTGTGTGTGGATATAATGCATCGGTGCCCTGTCTGGGATGGATCCAGCCTCGCCCCCTATGCCGCCGGCATATAGTCTATATATTTATGCTACCTATAGTTTAGATGCAGGAAACATGTTGTGATGAATGCTATTATTATTACTACAACAACAACAACACGCGATTGTAAACTGTACAAAGCTTAGCCATGTAGGTGGAGTCCTCGATTTAAGATGCCTGCAGACAAAAAAAACAAAAAGAGGCCCAATTATACAGAATAAAGAAGCTACATGTCCAGTCTCATGAATTTTTTTTCTGTTAATAAACATCCATTCCTACATTTCAGGCCTGCAACACATTCCAAAAACATTTGGGACAGGGGCAATTTAGGTCTAGTAATGAGGTAAAACTGAGTATGATGTGATTTCAAACAGGTGATTATGAAAAGCAGAGATCAATAAAATCCAAGTCCCATTTCCCTTGGGGGTTTAAATTCTTTGGAAAGTTTGTCTAATGTGGCTGCATCTAAAGAGACATGGCTGACTTCTACTCTAGGTTGATTAATTTCACCTCCTCGATTAAGTACCTCAGATGATGCGATGTGTTACTGGTCTCACCTGAGCGCGGCCTGAAATAGCATGGTCAGAGTCATAGTCAGATAACCATGATTCTGATCCATCCGAGTGGTCAGTCTCAATAGCCCTGCCGAGTGCAGCTAATTCTGGATACAACCTGTTTGATGCAGGAGGGGCTACAGGTGGAGGGCGACATTGACGTTTTGGCTTAGATTTACATTTAGCATGTTCCTTACCCGAGTCGTGCTCGAGGCCATAATCGAAAGCTGTTTTAGACTCAGCAGGAGTCCATTCTCTATCAGCAGAGAAGCCTTTGGATGAGAAGTACTGAGCTCTCTTTTGTTCTTTAAAATGTTTCTTCACTATGTTATTGGTTAATGTTTAAAAATTTGCATCAGTCTACATGAGGCATTTCAGTCCCTCCCTCAACTCAGGTGCTGTTTTTATAGTTAAGAGGTTTCCAATCATCTTTACCAAGATTCTGAGCATTTTGCACTGTACTAGACACGGTGAGGAAACCAAACCAACCCTTACTTAGCTGAAATTATAGCAGAAAAGCGACACTATCAGCAGTAACACAGGATTTTCACAATAATCATTTAGAATAGAAGTTGGAAATGCAGTAACAAGAAAAAAATGTTAATGACTTATAAATGAGTTTGTTATCAATAAATTATATTCCAAACCCAAACACCTCTCCTCCTTGATAGAGGTCTTCCAACATTTTATTGTTTGGAAACTTGTGCTTGTTTGATTGGTTTATTTACTGTTGCTTTCAGCATCAGTGACACCAACAACAACAACAGACCCAAAGTTACATCAAAACTATACATACTGCGTTTGATCAATCAGCCTGTCTTTGGATTGTGGGAGGAAATGAACACCCAGAGCAAAACCATGCGGACTCAGGGAGGACATGCAAACTCCAAACAGGTGGAGTCCGAGGTTTGGATCAAGCTGGAGCTGTGAGGTGACTGAGCCAACCGCTGCACCACTGTTCTGCCCCCAGGAAACTTGTGTTGTATTTAAAGTTCTCAATATATTCAATTTACTCATTATACAGCACACATTTTTAATAGTTTATGTTTCCAATTATTCAAATGTGGTAGCTCATAGATGCTTTCAGACGGTTTATATTGTTACAAGTGGTCAGAAGACAACGTCAGACCAACGTAGGCCCACCGTCAAACACCGGAGTAGGGTGTAAGCTGTCATTTGGGACACAGACTGTGGCGTCTAAACCGACCTATCAGCGTAAGGCTTGAGCGCACTTGATTTGTCAGTCAGGCCAATCAGGAGGTTGTTTTCTGTCGGAGCAGATTTAAAAGCGAGCTCGCGCGGGTGATTTGTCTTAACGCTGTTGGTGTGCGCGTGGTGATGAACGGAGGCCGAGCACCATCGCCGGTGTTCTGAAAATCCATCCTACCCATCAAACGGTCCTACCAAGGACTACTGCGCATGCGCATATCACTTTTACGTCAGTATTCTGGTATTTGGCGCCACGCCCATAATTTCATGCTACTTGCGATCTTGTGTCTTGGATTCACGGTTAGTTTTGGGGGTTTTTGTAGTTTAACATAGTGTAACTTAAGTTTTCATAAAGTATATGTGTTTTTACATGAATGTCTCTTCATGTATACCTCATAAAAGCCTAGCTATATATTATTATTGCTCGAGTGTTTGATGGCTGCTTGTCTCAGCTGATTTTTGACCATTGCCATCAAATATTCACGCTCTGTTACCAATCCATTTATTCATTATTCAACCTCCGGAGATATACCTCCAAGTTTCAAATAAAAGGTAAGTACAGTTTACAATCGTGTGTTGTTGTAGTAGTTAATAATAATAGGTATTCATCACAAAAGTGCTTCCTGCATGTAAAATAATAGAGCACTTTTTTTTTTTGTACTTTTTTGTGGTTAAATCCACGGACTAAGTCGTAAAATGCCATTAACCTAAAATAATGGTAGCATAGATTTATAACCCAGATTACCTTATCAGAACGTGCTTCCCTGCATTTTAATCGATAGGTAGCATAGATTTATAGACTAAATTACCTTATCAGAACGTGCTTCCTGCATTTAAAACTATAGGTAGGATAAATACATGGGACAATTACGCACACACACACAAATTTGTTTATTTGTTTGAAGAACATTTTTTGCAGTGGTAACTGGTGTTGCCTTTCCTTGCGATACCCCTGCACAGTCAAAATGTGCCTATCTACTGCAGAGCTCACACTGCACCTGAAAATAAATCACAAGTCATCAGCTGAAAACAATACATTGGAAAATAAATAGATTAAACTATGCTGGGTTGGGCGATATGGTCAAAAATGTTTTTACTCTCCTGGTACAAAATATCTTCATTCATTCCTAGTCTTTATCTGCTTAATCCTGGACAGGGTCTAGCTGGTGACATAAGCGAAGACTGAACCCCCCCAGACATTTCACCGATGCATTATATACATACACAGTCACTAAGGCCACTTTTGTAATCAATTAGCCCAATGCATATGGTTGGATTATGGGGAGGGGGAAAAACCAAAGTAATAGTGCCTCTGAAAAGTCTATCATGAATGTTGCAAGAACCCAGTAATGAAATAAGCAATATCGACCATCTCTACAACATGCAATATGTTGTTGGCTTCCCAAAATCAAATATTTGTATCTCCAAAATGGCACCTTTACATTAGAAAATCAAGAGGTGGTCAAAATGATCCTAAAAAATAGAGATGCAATATATATAGTATATTGGCCATGTAAAACAATTTACCATTTCTGTTATGCTCTTGTCAGCATCACCTTCCAACATGGAGCTAATTATGCAGTGGTCCTCCTGCTTTGCCTATTAAAAAAAAAGATTTACGTGGTTAAATATGATGAAATGCACTCGATCAAGAACACCTGTACATTGAGGTAATTATCTGATCAGCCAATCACATCACATCACAGTGCAATGGCATGAAATTATGTAGATCTAGTTCAGCAACTTCAGTAACGTTCACATCATCCATCTTGTTGCCAGAAGGTCTGGTTTGAGTATTCTGTATCTACTGAACGACTGGAATTTTCACACAAAACAGTTTATAGACTTTATAGCACTATAACTGTTCTAACAGTTATATTAACAGTTGTAAATACGTTGTAATTTAAACAACGTGTTTAATTATACATAATTAATTCTTAATGTTAAAATACACACCTGCAAATCACAAAGATTCATTCATTCACCACTTGTGTGGAACTGACCTGGGATTTTGAAGGCCCCCCAGTCCTTGATATTACAAAAAGTGATTGTGCTTTGATGCACTTTAATGAGTTTGCCAACATGACCATTTTTTCCCGAAAATATATAGCAAAAAAAGTGTGATATACTATAGTAGCTTCTTTAACTGTCACATAAACTGATGGTGAATGACAGAAGTGGGGTTTGAGACCTCAGTAATCATCTTTTTCATTGCTGTGTGTACTAAAGATGTCTATGACCACTTTAGCTAACATGTTGTTTTATTCAGGCAGTTCTCAGAGATGTTCTCAATTAAATTTTCCAAAAAGCAACGTGCACAAAAAGCATGGATTATACTTTAAGTCACACTTAAACCCAATATATTGCTCCCATCACCAACCCAACATCTGTTCCAAAAGCTAGTCTAATGTATTATTTACTGTATGGCACTGCTATAAAACTCACCTCGGCCTTCAAGCAATGAACACGCGACGTTCTCGTTTCTTCCGTGCACTGCTCATAGCTGCCTGCGTTGTCTGCAGCTTGCTGATGTCACCAGTTAAGGAGGAAATCTTCTGTGAACTGTAAAAGTAATTAAATATTGAAATTTATATTTACAAAGAAAAACTGAATATGTACCTTCAACACAAACTCCACAGCTGCTGAATCTTGCTGTAGGTTGTGCTGCAGTAACAGCATTTTGTTTACAACTTGGCAGTGTAAATGATGGATTTTATTTGGGATACATCTTCAGAATTGTTACCTCCAGTTCCTTAGGACCATCTCCTTTCATGTGGTCTGTTCCTGTCCCATTGGGTAAAATTCTGGAAAGTGTCATCTTTGACATGGTGACAATCTTTATTAAAAAAAAAAGAAGAAGTTGTTGATGCAATAATACTGGAGTACCATGACATGTCCTGCCCTTTTTTGTGTTTATTGGCTATTCCAGGATCACTGACATGGATCACTGTTGTACACTGCATATGAAAATACTAGAAACAACAAAATATGAACTATTCTGACGGGTCTGGTGTAATTTTAAGTACAGTCTCTCCCACTAAAATGAAGTAAAAATAATATACAGCATGTACCTTGGGAAAATATTCTAGACAGTAAACCATGAAATCTGAAATTAAGTAAAGCAAGACAGCTTTGACGTTTAAGAACACACACCACAAGAATCCAGTGTGCTGCAGTATTTACAGGGCACAGCCATGTGTCCTCAACTGGAAACTTCATCTGCATGAAAGGTTTAATAGAATGTTAGTGATGTTTATAGTAACAATACCACAGTTTGTGCCAGCCTTGTGACTAAGAGGCTTTCTAGGAATGTCATTGTGTATGTAAATGATTTTAGTTGTGATTATAGTGTCCCCTATAGCGCTGCCCTTGTAAAAAGGCTCTCATTTTGAGTATGGAGGCCTCGTGGTGAGCGCTTTAGTCCTGCCTTTGCTGTGGAGCACACTGCTCCAACTGCTGGTATGATGTTCTGGGGAGCCATCACGTGCCACAGTCGGGCACCACTAGTAGTGATAAGAGGGACACTAACAAATCATTGTTGTGTGCAGGACATCCTGCGGGCACATGTTGCCTCTCACGGCAGGGCATCCAGCTGGCATTTTTCAGCAGGATAATGCTCACCCACGCACAGCAAGGTTTTCCCATGAATGTCTTCACCAGATTGTAACACTTCCGTGGCCTGCCTGGCACCAGATTTATCACCAATCGGCATGTATTGGACCAGCTGGGATGCTAGCTTGGGCAGTCTACGAGTGTGCAGGATCTACAGACCTAGCTGCAACATCTGTGGGTAAATGTACCACAGGATATCTTACAGAACCTGTATGTCTCCATGCCTAACCGTATCTCATCTTGTATCCAGGCTAGAAGCATGTTCTGATAAGGTAATTTAGTCTATAAATCTTGCACCTATAGTTTAAATGCAGGAAGCATGTTCTGATAAGGTTAAATTGATCTATAAATCTATGCTACCTATAGTTTAAAATGCAGGAAGCATGTTCTGATAAGGTAATTTAATCTATAAATCTATGCTACCTATAGTTTACATGCAGGAAGCACTTGTGATGGAATAATATGATTATTACTACTACAACAACAACACACGATTGTAAACTGTACTTACCTTTTATTTGAAACTTGGAGGTATATCTCCGGAGGTTGAATAAATGAATAAATGGATTGGTAACAGAGCGTGAATATTTGATGGCAATGGTCAAATCAGCTGAGACAAGCAGCCATCAAACACTCGAGCAAATAATAATATATAGCTAGGCTTTTATGAGGTATACATGAAGACATTCATGTAAAACACAATATACTTTATGAAAACTTAAGTTACAATATGTTAACTACAAGAAACCCCCAATACTAACCGTGAATCCAAGACACAAGATCGCAAGTAGCATGAAATTATGGGCGTGGCGCCAAATACCAGAATACTGGCGTAAAAGTGATATGCGCATGCGCAGTAGTCCTTGGTAGGACCGTTTGATGGGTAGGACGGATTTTCAGAACACCTGCCTGGTACCACACTGACTTTTAGTTTTATAGCATGGTTTCAAAGTTTTATTGTTAGTTGTGTACGAGTGTGGTTAATGCCGGCTGTGTGTTGTAGCGGGAGGCCCAAGCAGAGCCGCTTCCTCCGGTGGCAGCAGGAGCAGCGGAGCGGAGGAGACCCAGGCGGCGATGCTTTCTGTGCAGATGCTCAATGTTCGGTGTGAGTTTCCGATGTTGGTTACATGTCTCCAGGTGCAGATCTGCAGTCTCACTAACAAGTGAAGTGGAGGAAGTGGCTCCTCCTGTCGATGCCTCTTAGGTTCTGGAAGCAGTGGAGATTCTTTCCAAACTACCAAAGACCTTTAATGAGAAAGTTGTAAGACCCTCTTGGTGGTTTTTAGTCTGTGCCTCAGTAAGAGAATCAGTCTAACGTCTGTGTCTAAGACTTGAGTGATAAGTTCCGCTAAACTGTGTGCAGGAGGTGAAAGAGTGGCAGGAGAGAAAGGAGGCTTTGGAAGCTCTGGGAGCTTTAGCCAAGAACCCAGAGCTGGAGAGTGGGCAGTACGGAGATGTCTTCAAGGCCCTCTAAGGTCAAATGATTCCTTCTCTTCATGTAATGGTTTTATTCCATATGGGATCTTGTCGATTACTGGCAGACCAATTGGTGAATAAAGGTAGCGCTAACATGTAGTGCATTTCAGAAACTGTGTATAGCCTATGAAAAATTCCCTAATTGTTTTAATGTGAGCTGAGTGTCACTCTTCAAAATGACAGTGCTGCAGCGGTCTTGATGTAATGGATGAAGCTTTAAACCGAGGCATCGTTTACAAGTGTTTATACAGCTACTCTTTGGTTTCTGCACTGCTTCCATTCAAATAACAAACGGTTTCCCTCCACACCGCTTGCTCCGTGCATGACACCAGTCAGTTTTGGGTTGGGTCATTGTTTGGTGCAGTTCAGCACAGTCTTAAAATGCCAGCTGCTCGCTTTAGAACTGCGGTTTTGTACTCCTCTATAAACCGTATTTGTTTTGTGCGGCACTGTTATGACCTACAGTTTGCTTATATGGAGGTAGTTTGGATTAGTAAAAAGAAATAATTCTTATCCTGTTAAAGAGCGAGCTAAGTTTGTAGGACTTAACAAATGCTTTTTTTAATATGCAAAGTATCACGTAATGGGGGATCTGCTAAAAAAAAAAAATCATACACTTTGGGGGGGGGGGATAAACTAGTTTTAATGGGGTATCTACTACATCTCCACTACTGTAGATGGCACAGTACAGTTGACTCGGTTTCTTTACTGAATTATCAGTGATGTGATGCACCACGACTCACACTGAACACTAACTTGTATTTCAGCTGTTTTATTAGAAGATTTGGTTTCTCTGAGAGAAGGAACCAAAGTGAACTGCATGGAATATTGAGGTGTATCGCGATATTGCATCATGAAGTCCTGTCCAATACCCACCCCATTGTGTAATTGGAATAAAATCCTGGAAAGTATCGAGTTTTTTGGTCAATATGGCACAACTTCAGTATCTACAAATTGGCTTTCACTAATCTGGGTGAAATTATATGGGGAAAAGTCCAGAAAGGGACAGTTCCTGTTCTTAAATTGAACTGTTTTGAGGAAGTTGATGTAATCTGATGTAACTTGTACAGGATACTATACATGGGTTACTTTTCCTCCATTTTTATGAATGTCTTTGGGATCCACTCGAGATGGAGTAGATCTAGTTCCCCAGGTTATTGGTGGAGACACTAACGTCATGTTGGTCCGTCTCACCGCAAAGTGCCTGGCTGGATTCACCTGTGGCCTTTGGAAGAAATTCGGCTGCTATGCTGGGCATGTAAGTCGTTGGTTCATTTAAGATCCTCTTCAGTGAGATCTTTCGGAATTAACTTCAGTAATGTGTTTTTGCAGCTGGTGCTGACCATTTTGGAGAAGTTTGGGAAGAGGGTTCGAGTGGTGCAGGCATTACAAGAAGCGATGGGCACAGTGTTCCCCTTGGTGAGTGATCCATTAAGTGTTTGTCTATTTGGGGGTTCTAAGGTTGCAAGGTACCGAAGTGGTATAATGTGAGCGAACTGTGGTAAGTGTGTAAGATCTGTTTCTTCAGACGATGCTGCAGAATTTGAGCAGGGCCGTCTTGGCTGGGATGGACGACAAACCTGCCAGTTAAGCAGCAGGCCTCCCTGTTCCTAGCCAGGAGCTTTTGCCGTTGCCTGCTCACCACGTTCCAAAATCCCTGCTCAAAGCCTTCTGTGCTGCTCTGCTTAAGGTTTGGGCTTCTTTGCTTTATAGATGCGGCTTGTAGGAAAGTCAGACTTTGGCTCATTGTCCTTTACACACCGGTAGCAAGTGAACGACCTGGCTCCTGAGATGTGGGATGCAGTGTTCGAGGCTTTGGGTTCGGCCATGAAGGTGGTGGGTGAGGGCTGTTAACACCGTCCTGGCTGATGTGGATAAAACAAGTCGACAAGGTGAGGTTCTAGAGACGGTCCTTAAATCAGCAGATTAGATAATTTGAAGCTCCTTGCTGATAAGGGACTGATTTGTACAGATTACAAAAATCCACCAACTGTCACATCAGTTGAGGTTTTTATTAGAAGATTAAGTTTCTATGGGGGAAGAAATACCCCCCTGGTTTTATACAAATTTGTTTTTAAATGCATTATAGGCCTGGTTTGTTTAAGCTTTGTATATGGATACATTTGTATGCATTTGTTTATAAATGGGTATAGGCCTGGTTTGTAGGGCAGTTCTGATTTTCTTTGTGTCCTCCTTTTAGATGGAGGTGTGAGGAGAAGGCTGCTGCAGTTCTACGTCCTTTATGCAGATGCTGGACAGTGAAGACTTTCAAGGTCTGGTATTCAAACCAGTCCAAAATTTTTGGCTTAATATAGAGGGAGGTGCTGTTACTTTTGGGGGCTTGTCCAGGAGTTCTCTTATTTATACCAACTTCTAAAAAGGAAGTTGATTTCCTTGTTTTAATTGTTTGGGGTTTGGTATGCAGATGTTATGGTTCTTGCACTTTATCTCCGGTTCCTGCCACTCTATCTGTAGTTGCAGGGCTCTGGGCTTCTCTAAATGAATTATGCAACATTCTTTATAAATCTAGTGGCAGAGCTACGTTTACCCTTTGAATTCTGGGGCTGGTGAATGGGGGTTGGAAATGGAGGTGGAGTTGTGGTGGATCCCCTCTTTGTGTGTGAAATCAAGGCAGTTCCATTAAACCCACCCCATTGGTTTAATTGTGAGTCTCTCGGGAAATGTGAGCTGGAGCTGCAGACTGACCACCCAAAAAATGTTTTACTTAAATTATTTAGATTCATTTAAGATGTAGATCATCTTAAGAGGACATATCTAGCTAAATAAGCATTGTCTTCTGTACAAACAAAGTAACTTCAAGGTTGTCAATACAAACACTAACAAGTTCAGAATGTTTTAAAATGCATTTCTCAACTTTCTCATATCTCAAGACGATATTAATTTTCTTGTGAAAATCTAAATGTAGGCATGTTGGATTTCACAGCTTAGTATGTGGTGCAAGACATTTTGAATTTGTACTTGCTGTTACCAGTAAAAAGAGTTTGAAAAATTTTAGGAAAAAGAACATCCTCCTTGGAAAAATCATGGCCTTATTTGCAATAACTAAACACTTTATGCTTTGGTAAATTTGGATGCTCATGTTGACTGTTACAGCCTAAAGGCCTTTCCACATGAATGGAAAAAATAAGTGTTTGGTTTTATCGCACCCTTCACACAGTGTGCTGGTTGGTGGGTTTTTTCATTTTATTTTTATTTTTTATTTATTTATTTACTATCAACTTAAAAAGCAAAGACACGAACAAGGATTAGTGCAGGAAGCTACAGTTTGTTCATCTACAGGCTAGGAGACAGTCAAGAAGAGTTCCATCCAGTCACTGGATGGACCCGTAGTACCACACAGGGCACATTGGACCTATGGGTCCCAGATGAGCTGAACAATATCAGAGAGAATGTCAGTTACAACTCCAATCCTTATTGCCTCTTACTATTTCTGTCTAATGTAAAAATCTGTCGGACCTCTCAAAGAAATGGTCATGACTCCAAAAATAATTAACCGATCACTTATCTGAAAAGATTGTGTGAGAGAACCCCTTGCTAATCACTACAACATAAAACTGTGTGGATTGATGAACGTGTCAGTTATGACAGGTTAAATACATATGAAACTTTAGAAAAAAGATCTTGGGCAAAACTGAGGCCAGAAGTTTCTTTGTAGAATCATCAGACTTGCATCATTCCTTGTTTGCTGGTCCAGGATCTAATCAACGAGAGGCATGAACCAAGGGGCATGCAGGAGAGAATCCAAATTTGGCAGTTCCTTCAGGAACTGCTGCTCGTGCCTGACCTCTATGGAAGCTCCATCCGCTGGCAGGAGAAGGCGGCAGGTGAGATCCCGTTCACGAGAAAATGGTTGAAATGTTTAAAACCAATGTTCCTCAAAGAGACTGGAAGGGGTTTATATAGTTCTCCCTCTACAGAGCATAATATTATTAAATGATTCAAGGAATCTGGTGGAATTTCCTAAAAAGCCTAAACTGAAGAGGGGTGATCTCTGATCCCTCAGACAGCACTGCATCAGGAACAGTCCAATCCATACAGTCGTATGAAAAAGTTTGGGCACCCCTGATAATTTTCATGATTTTAGTTTATAAATCATTGGTTGTTCAGATCAGCAACTTGAGTTAAATATATCATATAGCAGATGAACACAGTGATATTTGAGAAGTGAAATGAAGTTTATAGGATTTACAGAAAGTGTGCAGTAATTATTCAAACAAAATTAGGCAGGTGCATAATGGGCACCCAACAGAAAAATGACATCAATATTTAGTAGATCCTCCTTTTGTAGAAATAACAGCCGCTAAACGCTTCCTACAGCTTCCAGTCTGGATTCTGGTTGAAGGTGCTTTGGACCATTCTTCTTTAGAAACATCTCCAGTTCAGTCAGGTTTGATGGTTTCCGAGCATGGACAGCTCACATTTGTCTAGGGACTGAGATGGCCATTCCAGAATGTTGTACTGGTTCCTCTGCATGAATGCCTTAGTAGATTTTGAGCAGGGTTTTGGGTCGTTGGCCTCGGTGCAACTTTGTCACTGATTCTTGAACATTGTTCTCAAGAATCTGGAGATATTAACTGGAATATGCGATCCTCAACTTTAACAAGATTCCTAGTACCTGCACTGGCCACACAGTCCCGCAGCCTGATGGAACCGCTACCAAATTTTACTGTGGGTAGCAAATGTTTGTCTTGGGATGTGTGCCGCTCCTTGTTATGTCCAAATAACTCAATTTTAGTTTCATCAGTACACAGCACTTTATTCCAAAATGAAGCTGGATTGTCCAAATGTGCTGTAGCACACCTCAAGTGACTGTGGCGTGTCTGCAGAAAAGGCTTCTTCTGCATTACTCTCCCATACAGCCTCTCCTTGTGCAAAGTGTGCTGTATAGTTGAACGATGATTAGTGACACCATCTGCAGCAAGATGAGGTTGTAGGTCTTTGAAGGTGGTCTGTGGCTTGACTATGACTGTTCTCACCATCCTTCGCCTCTGCCTATCTGAGATTCTTCTTGGTCTGCCACTTCGGGAGTTCCTTAACTAGAACTGTGTCTGTGGTCTTCCATTGCGTCACTATGTTCCTCACAGTGGAAACTGACAGCTGAAATCTCTGAGAGAGCTTTTCCCTTTCCCTGAACCATGATGTTGAACAACCTTTGTTTTCAGGCCATTTGAAGTTGTTTTGAGGCTCCCATGTTGCCACTCTTCAGAGAAGATGCAAAGAGGAGAAAAACTTCCAATTGGCCACCTTAACACTTTCTCATAGTTGGATTCACTTGTGTATGTAGATCAAGGGTCAGTGAGCTTACAAAACAAATTTTGTGTCCCAATAATTAGTGCTAAAGGTATTCAAATGACAAGGGTGCCCAAATTTATGCACCTGCCTAATTTTGTTTGAATAATTACTGCACACTTTCTGTAAAACCTATAAACTTAATTTCACTTCTCAAATATTACGGTGTTCATCTGCTATATGATATATTTACGTGAAATTGCTGAGCTGGACAACCAATGATTTATAAAGAAAAATCATGAAAATTATCAGGGGTGCCCAAACCTTTTCATATGACTGTAGCTGATAGAACCACATGGACAAGGGATTACTTTATCAAACCTACATCAAGCTCTACAATACAGAGGTACATTCACACATGATACTTAAAACGTTACTGTGCTAAAGAAGCCTTGCGTTATAAACATGTCCAGAAGTGGCTTTGACTTCTCTGGGCTCAGAGGTATCTGGGATGGACCATCACACAGTGGAACTGGAGATCGTACTCGAACCAATCAGTATACAGATCTTTTTCTTGATACAGACTGATAGGGGAGGAGGAAACAAGTCCAAAAGTCAATGGTATGGAGGTGGGTCAGGGCCCTTGGTAAAGGTCATTTACACTCCTGCAGAAAAGTACACCGAGATTTAAGAGCAACATGACCTGCCTTCAAGGCTGACATACTTTCCAGGGATGTCCATTTATTTTTAGTAAAAGTTATGACCGAAATGTGCAAATCCCTTCTAGTCTTTCTTTGAGGAACATTGTTTTTATGTAAAGATTTCAATCATCATACACATCTTTACTCCTCAAAGACTCTACCTTTCTTTCACGGATACTGCTTTTTATAATCAGCTGTTTTATCACATTTAGTTTTACCTCATCACTAGATCTAAATTGCCCCTGTCCCAAATGTTTTTGGAGTGTGTTGCAGGCCTGAATTTATTTATTTACTTTTTTGTTTTGTTTTTTGTCTGCAGGCATCTTTAAAATCGAGACGGCTGCCTATGTAGCGGAGCTGTGGGGGATCAAGAAGCAGCTGGCCATGAATTATCAAACAATGAGATGGTCGCTTCGATACTATAGGTCAGGCGTACTTAAGAGGACCGGGCACCTGACCTATCAGTTTTTAACTTTTTAAAAATTATTTTATTGAACTTTTATTTTTCTTTTAAAAAAAAATAAGTTATTTTAATTTCCGTTTATTTCTCATGTCATCCTAACATTTGTTTTTCTAACACTTGTTTTACAGGTGCTGTTGATGTATAATTAGTTTGTGGTGTGTGGGTTGTTTTTTTACCTTTTTTTTTTTTATTTTTTTTCCTCTCTCCCCCTCAGCTCATCCTCTTATTTATTATTCCCATGTTTTATTCATAAATAAATGCATTTAAATTGACTGCTTGGTTCCTTGACTGTATCTGGTCTTGTCTACTTGTTTTAGGAAGATGCCACAATCAGATCAGTGGAACAATGTTTTACAAAGTGCTTTACACAAGTGAAAGTAAAAACAAAAGAATACATTAAACAATAAAACAGTAGAATTATAGTAAATGGTTAAAAACAAATGAATACCTAAGAGTACATTAACACAATGACATAAAACAAATTTCAAAACCCAGATAAAACGGCAGCAAAAATCCAACCCAAACACGTACCTAACCCTCTTAAATGTGTTAAGATCGTCCAGAGCCCTCAGGTCATCAGAAAGTGTTCCAAAGTTTTGTTCTGTAATAAAAGGCCGCCTTTCCACTCTCTTGCCAGGTGATCAGTACAACCAGCATGCTCCTGGTAGCTGATCCGAGGGCCCTCCGTGGAACGTACCTAACAATCATATCACTGAGATACTGGGGAGCCAAACCATGAAGCCATTTAAACATCAGTAGAAGAATCTCAAATCAGTTCTAAATGATACTGGTAACCAGTGTAGCTGTTTGAGGACTAGTGTGATATTTTTTATTTTTATTTTTTTACCAGTCAGAATTCTTGCTGTGTTTTTCACCCTCTGTAGGTTGGAAATGGAGCTCTTTGGTAGGTCAGAAAGAAGAGCATTACAACGATCCAGGTGTGACGATATAAAAGCGTGTACAAGTTTCCCGCTGTCAGCCAGTGAGATATATTTATGCACCCTGGATATATCTCTGAGATGGAGGAATGCAGTTGTACAGATGTTGCTAATATGGATCTTAAAACTGAGATCACTGTCGAAAGTGACACCCACACACAACAGGCTAACAAACAAGGTAGGCTAACAGACGACTCAAACTAAACATAAAGCAAGAGACAAGACAACCGAGACCATACGTCTGGACTAGGAAGTTGGACTTGCGAGTACATTCTCCTGAGGACAGGAGAACACAGTTCGGTTATTCTACAATTGGAACAGCAGTGTACTTGGCTATGGAGACAACACGGTTTACTTTTGACATATAGATAAAAACCTAAAACATCTTGTATAACGGCTGTCAGTATTGGAACACATGCTCCGATCTTTTACTGTCCTTTCAATAGTTTAATCTACGTGTAACAACGGACCGATCGCATTTAAGCATAGATAGAAACCTTCCCAAACATAAGCGAGCACCAAACAAGTCTGATTTTAGAAGGGAATTTAATTATGAACTTCAATTTATATCAGACAATTCGTATTTAGTATACAGGCTGAACAAATAATAAATATAATGCATACTAAATACGTTAATAACTTTACGTCACATCTCCGAAATTCGTTTGAGCATTTTTTAAATGTAAGCTTTATCTTGATAAACTAACTGCATAGTTGAATTTTAAACAACTACATTCTCGCCTAAAAAACTCATAACTTCATTCTGTGACACAACAACAGTATTACTTTAGAAATTATACATCCAGTTGGAAGTTCTGTCATCCGGCATTACCGAGCTGGCAATGCATTGTGGGATATTTCGTTGTTCAAGTCCGCACAAGTCTGCTCTGATGCATCCGCGGTAATATGGGCGGATCGAGACCACATCCGGGGATTTGGAGCGTACTTGGTTAGAAGCGAACTTGGAATTTGGGACAGTACTTGGGCTTGCACTGATGACGTTTCACAAAGTACACGAGAACAGAAGTACAGAGAAAGTACGCATATTGAGGAAACGGCCCTCGAGAAGAAGCCAGACAAGGAAGTGAACAGGAAGAGGGGTATTTATTGGAAAGATCAGCAGGTGGCTACAGCCCCACCTGCTGTGGAGGAAGAAGAAGACAGGGGGAGCTAAATAAGACAGATACAAGCTGGAGGGCCTGTATCATCGTTACTCTCTGCCTTCACTTCAAATATTACCAATAACAATTATTTCAGTTTTATCCTTATTGAGCTGCAGGAAATGATGTCACATCCAGGAGTTAATCATCTAGACAACGAAGCAGGGTGTTGATAGATCGACAAGGGTCAGAAGGTAAGGACATATACAATTGTGTGTCATCTGCAACTGATGAAAGGAAATAGGATATCTGATCATTATTCTGGTGCCTTGTGGCACTCCACATGCCAGAGGGTAACGCTTGTATGGAGAGTTTCCAAGTGTAACATGGTATTCACGGCTACTCAAACAGGACTGGAACCAGTTTAGTGCTGAGCCAGTGAGACCAACCCAATCGTGTAGGCCATTAAGCTCAATCTCATGGTGGACAGGGTCGAAGGCTGCACTAAGGTCTAATAGAACTAATGCAGATGTATTACCAGCATCTTGATTAACTTTAAGATCATTTAAGACTTTAAATAGTGCTACTTCTGTGCTGTGATGGGTCCGGAAGCCAGATTGAAAAGCTTCAATTATGTGGTTTAAATGGAGATCGTTCCCTAGTTGAATAGGTACCACCTTTTTAATAATTTTACGCAGAAAAGGAATATTAGAAATTGGTGTGTAATGTCCAATAATGGACGGGTCAAGTCTGCTCTTCTTAAGAAGAGGCCTAATAACAGCACTTTTAAGACTCTGGGGGTAGATTCCTTTTTGTAGTGATGGATTAACAATGTTCCAAACGTCATCAGACATTAGATCAGATAATTCTTTGCAATACTTGGCTGGTAGAGGGTCGAGAGGGCAGCTGGTGTTATTCAGACGTGAGATCACTTTAGTGAGTGTTTCACCAAGGCAAAGGCTGACAAATTACTTACCTTGCTGGGAGCC
This sequence comes from Ancistrus triradiatus, assembly GCA_025084515.1. Taxonomy (NCBI): domain Eukaryota; kingdom Metazoa; phylum Chordata; class Actinopteri; order Siluriformes; family Loricariidae; genus Ancistrus; species Ancistrus triradiatus. The sequence goes on along the minus strand of JAJAGP010003832.1, from coordinate 1,371 downwards.
AAGTGTACCGGGGCGGGAGGCCGCTACTGACAATGCCTTCTCTAATGGAAAGTATTTTTGTACCAAAGAAATCAGCAAATTCTTCACATTTTTCAGTTGAGGTCTCTAATGTGGCCTGAGAGGAACAGGTAACCAGTCTGTGTATTGTAAGTGCTGCAGATTTCTCTGAATTCTCATTTATGCTACTGTGTTAATCAGTATATATTCATACATAAACATATTAACTTGTAACCCATGAGTAACGTTTTAATTAACTTTTCATTATAATGTGTACGCCTTACTGTATTATTCTGTATGTCGCTGTCATTCAATGATAGTGGGACTAAACCAAACCATGTGTGGATCTTTTGACTCCCAGGGCCTTCGGCATTAGCCAGAAGTATACTTTGCTTGGGAATTGGTAGTCAGGAGAGTATCTTTGCCGACCGATGAAGTACAGTTTCCTTTGGGTTTCTTTCTGTTGCTAGGAACGGCCTGTCAATCACAATTATCTTATCTCAAAGTGTGAGAATGGGCATAATTTTATCTAAGATGTACAAGTAATCAAACCAAGCTCACTATCTCTGTACATGGACATGCTGTAAATATATCATAGCTACAATATAGAATTTACTATTTTGGCATAACCACACAATGTATGTGAGTATGACAATATGTGTGATATGTACCAGTGATGATAATTAGACGGTAAAATTAAACATTTATATAAAAAAGGATGTGTGGGAACCGACGCCACCATTAAAATGTGGGCAAGGGAATCTTAACCAAAACAAAGATAACGAGAGCCCAGGGTGTGTGCGTAAAAAGATAGCTGTGGCGCAGTGCCCAACGATGACTTAAAAATGGTATAAAAAGACCCTGGGAGCCACATATTGGGACTCTTTACGCATTAAACTTCCAATGTGCATTTGTCCACCACTGTTTTAGCTCGAGCTAAGGCAATAAAGCTGTTTGCCTCTCCACTGAAACTTTAATTTGGCTTGAGTGTGATTTTTGATTTAGCTGAGCAGGTATGCTGTCAAAAAACACGACATAAGAAAAAGGAATTTAGGATTACCTTTGTTATTGTTCATAAGGCTAGAGAAATACTCTGACCTTGCAGTCCGAAGTTGGCTGTTGGGCTGTTTAAGGTAGTTTTTGTATATATCATAAAGAACAGTGAGCTTAGTCTGTCTGCATTCTCTTTTTAACTTCATTATGGTGGTTGAATTTTTCCATGGGGCTTTATGAATGCATGGCACATGTTTAGTTTTTAGTGGCGCCAGAATGTTAATGCCATCACTAATTCTGGTGGTGACATCTCCAACTAGGTCATCAGTCAGCCTCAGTAACAGGGAAGGACAAGGCAAACAGATCAGAGAAAGTAGTTTT
>JAJAGP010003831.1:0-63538 GCA_025084515.1 Ancistrus triradiatus | reverse complement strand
AACAAAGGTTGTTCAACATCATGGTTCAGGGAAAGGGAAAAGCTCTCTCAGAGATTTCAGCTGTCAGTTTCCACTGTGAGGAACATAGTGAGGCAATGGAAGACCACAGGCACAGTTCTAGTTAAGGAACTCCCGACTGTACACACACATTTGCAGACGCTTAGCAGAAGGAAATTTGTTGTCACAGTGCCCATTACATGTCCTGCCATTGACAGTCAGGCACCATCACCTTCGTTTGCAGGCCTCATGGTGAGGGCTTCAATCCTGCCTTTTTTGTGGAGTGACATATTACCCTAACTGCTGTTGTGATGATCTGGGGAGCTATCGCATATTACAGTCGGTCACCTCTAGTAGTGATATGAGGGACACTAACAACTCAGCGATATGTGCAGGACATCCTGCAGCCACATGTTTTGCCTCTCATCGTAGGGCTTCCAATTGATACGATACTCATCCACACACAGAAAGTGTTTCCCAAGAATGACTACATCCGAAATGGCATACTTAAACAGTAGTACTAGATTCGATGGAGTTTGCACTGCTCAACCGTTAAAGCAGTATGCTCTTTCAGTATGTGTGCAGTATGCACATAACTTCAGACGCACTAGGCACGCCATCTTACCAGTGTCATGTGACACAATGTCACACCACCATCATTTTACATTTCTGGTTAGATATTATTTATCTTTATTGTTTATTCTTATTCTTATTTTTACCTTTATTTATCTTTATTTACATGTGTTGCCTCTTCTTGCAGGGCTCCCAGCTGCCATTTTTCAGCAAGATAATGCTCACGCACACACAGCAAGGGTTTCCCAGGAATGTATCTGCCAAATTGCAACACTTCCTTGGCCTACCCGGTTGCCAGATTTATCATCAATCAAGCATTTATGGGACCAGCTGGGACACCACCTTCACCAAACTATGAGTGTGGAGCAGGCCCAGCTGTGGGCAGATATGTCATACAGGCAAATCTAGCAGTCAACGATTTCTCAACAAGAGGTACACTACCCAAAAGTACCTCTGAGAGCCTTTTTATAGAGAAGCAGAGGAAGCACTTTTACACCCTTTTGTGGAAAAACCCAGTGTCTAATCAGACAAACACTGTAATCATTTACATATCTGCCTGCGATGTAACTGCATGCGAGGTGTTGCAGCAATCAGACATTTCTGTCTGGGTGCTTTATTTTTTTGTCGATGAGTGTATATTAATTTCTTTATGTCCTTGTTTTCTCACTTCCTCTTTCAGCTTTTTTTTTTTTTTTTCAGCTTAAGGCGTGCTTATTCCTTTTTCTCTTCTCACTTCATCAAACTTCTGTCTTCTTTCTTAGAATCCTTCTGAACTTACTCTCTTTCAAACTTCTCTGTTTACATATCTGTAAATTTTCTTTTCTTTTTTGTGTTTTCTTTCTCTTTTGTCTTACTTTGTTCACAGACACACAAACACTCAAACCATTTACCGGCAACCTCTCCTGTAATGAAGCCGTGCTGTCGCTGGCTCATGGCCAGTTTAAACAGCGTGTCAGCCAGGTGCAGCTTCTAATGACTAAGTGCAGCCTGTTTACACTGAATGAGCTAACCCTTGTTCCCATCCCATGGCATGTGGGAAATGCTTTTCGACAGGGATGCTTTCTTTTACCGTGCAGAATGCATCTGCCACCCTCTAGTGGTGCCTCCAATTGCCCCAGCACTCTGACAGTCTCCTCCCAGGTTAGGGGCAGCCCCTGCCATCTCCAAACTAGCAGCCCGGTTCTGGTGAAACAAATATTTATTTGTATAAATATTATTTTTGTATACATATGTATTGGAAGATATTTGTGTACAGATGAAATCAAAATAGAACTTTTTGGTTTAAGTGAAAAGCATTATGAATGGAGAAAAAAAAAACACTGCATCCCAGTGTCAGAACCTTTTACCATCTCACTAATTCCAAATGTGATGGACATGAACTGAATCTGAAGAGAATATGGATCTTTCAGGAAGACAATGACCCTAAGCACACAAGTGATTCTACCAAAGAATGTTTAAAGAAGAATAACGTTTTGGAATGACCAAGTTAAAAGTCCTGACCTTAATCCAGAAGTAATGTTGTGGAAGCAGTTCATATCAGGAACCCACCAACATGCCAGAGTTGAAGCTGTAAGGAGGAATGGGCTAAAATTCCCCCAAGCTGATGTGTAGGACTGATCAACAATTACTGGTAACGTTTAGTTGCAGTTATTGCTAGATCAATGCAATCTCACCAGATACTGAAAGCAAAGGTTCGCATACTTTTGCCGCTCACAGGTATGTAGTGTAATGTAAGATAATTCTTCTTCTTCTTCTTTCGGCTTCTCCCTTTATCAGGGGTCACCACAGCGAGTTAAACGTTTCCACCTCACCCTGTCCTCCACGTCCTCTACTCTCACCCCAACTCCCTGCATATCTTCATTCACCACAACCAAACAACTCCTCTGGTCTTCCTCTCCGTCTCTTGCCTGGCAGCTCCATCTCCAACATCCTCCTACCAATATATCCACTATCCCTCCTCTGCACATGTCCAAACCATCTCAGTCTTCCCTTTCGAATTTTGTCTCTCAATTTTCCAACCTGTGCTGTCCCTCTGATGATCTCATTCCTATAATTCCCCTCAATAAATAAATGAGCATGTATGAAATTTTTGTCTCATTTGTTTAATGTGATTCTTTCTATCGACTTTAGGACTTGTATGAAAATAAGATGTTTTAGTTCATACTTATGTTGAAACTAAATTCTAAAGGGTTCACAAACTTTCAAGCACAAAATGTACATGCAGTATTTCCCATTCACAAAATCTGAATGCAAGAAAGTATTTAGTTTTCACTGTAATTAATCCATAGCATACTACCATACTACACAGTATGTCAACACAGTATCAAACAATTACAAATGACAATTCAAATGAAACTATATATCAAAATGCAGTAACTCAATAACTATGAACCCACTGAAGCAAAGCAATCCATTCTGTTTTATGCTTATCCTGGTCAGTGTCACAGGGACGGGTCTAGAACCTAACCGGGAATTCAGTAGTTGCGGGCAGAGGTACACCCCGGATAGGGTGCCAGTAATGCACCATCCAACATTCACATTGCAAGCCTTGTCCAGGATTTGAGTCCAACCCTAGGAATGAACATTTCCGCCAGTTGTCTTTTACCATGTAGCCATCTGAGCTGCTACCTGACTAAATACCATTTAATAAACACTACTATAGGTCTGCAACTGCAAACCAGCATACTATAACATATGTTAAATTAGCATACTGTCAGCAGTTCAAAACTGTACAAAACAGTAGACAGTGTAGTATGCAAATATACCATAACATCCAAAAAAACATATAAAAATAACCAGAGAATGTTGGACAGCTGGATGAAAACATCATAGCATGGCTCCCAATACACTAATCAAACAGCACCTCTGTGTGGCAGAGTAAAAAGTGGTGATGTAAAATATGTTCTCCTAATGGGCAGTGATTTGTGCAGCCTATATTACCCCATAGAAGAAATGGAAAGAGGCAAATAGAGAAACCAATTCAAACCAACAAATCTGCAGCTTATGGAAAAAAATAAACAATTTATTTCTCTGAGACATTTACATGCACGGTTGGTCATAAGGAATTGTTACAACGATTGAAAACTGTAAAACTGTAATGTCTGAAAACTGTAAAACATTACCAGGTATGACTTGATTATGCTTTTTATCTAACTAATAACAGAGTAATTGCAAATAGTTACTGTTGATTGATATATTGTACATTTTGCAAATACATTTACGTTACGTTTGACCTAACCATATTCAATAGTTTACATGTTTGACTGAACTGGTGAATTTGGTAATTGTCTACAAACCAGTTTAAATAAAGAACTTTGGTATCTGATTGACACCCAGTCTAGTCAAAACATTTACACGGAGTATCACCTGTGTGACAAGCAAAAGGCAGAAAGTTCTGTCACCTCACCATGCTACAGGTTCTAGCATTTATTACTAGGATTTCACATTGAATCAATCAGTTAAAATACTTGTGATAGAGAAATTAAAGACAGGCAATTGTGTTCTGTATGTTCTGGTAATAAAACATGCTCAGACTGCGAAATAAACTGCATAAGCATGTAAATATGACTTTAAAAGTATTTTAAAGAAAGTACCTTTTTTAAATAAAATTCAATTGAGTCTGGATTAAAACAGCTAATACTTAACTAAGCGTCAGCTAGAGACTTTTACTTCATGACTGAGTTTCTTAAGTCAAAAGGACTTTAAATACTAACAGCAAAGACAGCTACAATCCACATAATAGCTTCTTATGAAAATGTACATGCCCATACTCTGCACCCTCCGTCATAAGCTGCTTTAAAACTGATGCATCGTGCATAAAAAATCATACTGTAGCCACATGGCTTATTTGCCATTACACAACCCTCATGCATGACCATTAAAATATTTAAGTTGCAAATATTTGTACATTACGATAATATGAAATGCTTGTTAATCAATAATTCCATTGTAATTCAAAATTCAGTGCATTAGGAAAACATAGTGTACCTGTATAACACAATCGTTTTAACCTGTACAACTTGTTCAGTTAATGAAAAGGCTTCCATACAAAGATCCATGTAAATAAACAAACACAAACTAGCAGAACTCTGTAACTCTCTACACAATGTCCTGTGTGCCAGAGAGGTAGAAAAATATAATTCAAACAGTACACAAAAAATAAATAAATAAAAATTGACATTAACAACATGATTGCAATTGGTAGCAAGTGCAGTATGAATTTCAGCACTGTAAGGTCAAACAGTGATGCAACTGACAAGAAACATCAACAATAATACAATGATATAATTTATTTACCATGCATAATTAAGTAATAAAGTGTAAAACCACGGCATATGACATTAAACTACTTAACTGCTCAAATTACAACTGAAATCATTCATATAATGCTACCTGGTAATTTAAGCAAATGTGCACTGAGCTCTTTGTCTTGATTAATGTTATAGGTACATAAAATCTTTGGTCCTGCTAAACATAGTCTTTAAACAATTAAACATTTACATTTAATTTCAAGGAATTAAGAATTTTATTTTGCAGCTGCCTTTTTTCGTTCATTGCTTAGCTGTTACTTATCCCTAATTCTGTTATTTAATAAACCAATCAGCCATAACATTAAAATCACCTGTCCAGTATTATACAGCTCCCCCTCGTGCTGCCAAGGCTCTGAAACTCCACGAAACCTCTGAAGTCCTATAAGTTATGAGAGGAGGCCTCCATGGATCAGACTTGCTTGTCCAGCACATCCAAAAGATGCTCGATGACAAGTCAATACCTTGAACTCTCTGCCACGTTCTTCAAACCATTCCTAAACATTTTTCTCAGGGTGGCAGGGCACATTATTCTGCTGAAAGAAGCCCCTGCCATTAGTGAATACTGTTGCAATGAAGGGCTGTACTAGGTCTGTGACAGCCTTTAGGTACATGGTTTGTCACATGAATGCCAGGACTCAAGGTTTCCCATCAGAGCATCACACTGTCAGTGTTATTTACATAACACGTCAAAGGTTTTAATGTTATGGCTGATCAGTGTATGTAATCCACCGGAATTCATTTCATATAAACAAACATACCGGTACATGTTTTCTGTCCAATTAGGAAGAAACTTAAATGTCTTATGATGCATGCGGAAAATTTCAGATATGTTTTATATATTATTGCAGTTTCAAGCTCAAGACTTTAAGTACACTCATTGACAAAGAAAAAGAACTCACCAAGAAGGAGTTGTTCGGAATGAAACTTGCATGATATATGTAAGTGATTACAATATTAGAGCGAAAGAATAAGTTTATTGGGGAAAACTGTGCAATTGAAAGGAGGCTCTAGAACCCTGCTGAACAATGCTAGTTGCAAGCCCTGCCATGATAGGCAACACGTGGCCACAGGAGGTCCTGGCACATATCACTGAGTTTTCTTGGGTATTTTCCTGCAAATATTACTGAGTTGGTAATGTTCCTCATATTACTACTAGGGTGACCAACTGTCATATGCGATGGATCCCCAGATCATCACACCAGCAGAGATTGAAGTGCTCACCATGAGACCTCCATACTCAAACTTGACCATTGTTGTATCCCAAACAGAACCTGGATTCGTCACTGAAGATGATATGCTTCCAGTCCATAGTAGTCCAAGTTTTTCATTCACGACAAAACTGCAAAGGTGACAATGGCTGGCTGTAAATGGCAGGACACGTATTGGGCACCATGAGAATAAATTTCCTTCTGCTATTCTCCTGGAAATGTTCCGGGCAGAGACAAGAGTTGGTAGTGAAGGTGCCACCAGTATCTAGATGGTGGATGACAAAACTGCAGGAGTTGCTCATGCTTGTTGGTGGATCAATCAGTCCTCTCTACTGGTTGTCTGTCTGGGCTGTCCGGACTTGTTTGCCATGTGTGCATACCCTCACGAAACCACTGCTCCCAACACCTCCTAACAACTAGGTCAGAATGGCCTAGATGGTGGCCATCCTGCTTCTCTCAGTCCAATGATGCACCTCCTCTCAAAGTCTGTCAACTGTCTTCGGGTGCATCACACAGGCATGTCTAGCAGTCAATGATTTCTCAACAAGAAGTAGACTACCCAAAAGTAACCTCTGAGAGCTTTTTGTTTGGAGGGGGGAAGCACTTTTATGCTCTCTTGTCGCAAGACTCAGCGTCTAATCAGACCACACCTGTAATCAGTTACACATCTGCCTGACACATAACTGCATGCTGAGTTTTGCAGCAAGATGATATTTCTATCTGGGAGCATTATTTCCTTTGTCAATGAGTATATATGTTAAGTTTTTATGAAAGGCAAAGGCCACATATTCTTTCCATACATTTCATGGCCAAAAGTATGTGGACACCACTTTTATTTCAGTCAAACCCATTAACCATAAAATCAATCAGTCATGCTATAACCATACACAAAAACTGGCAGTACAATGGATATACAGGGAATTGCTTTAAGACCACATGGGAAACTCGGCTTCACCTACAATTTCATTAAAATGAGGAAATGAAATGTTTATCCAAGTGTCTAATTATTCATTAATCTTTTACAGATACTGAAAGCAAAGGTTCACATTCTTTTGCCACTCACATGTAATATTGGATCATTTTCTTCAATAAATAAATGACCAAGTATGATATTTTTGTCTCATTTGTTTAACTGGGTTCTCTTTATCTACTTTTAGGACTTAGAATCTGATGATGTTTTAGGTCATATTTATGCAGAATTATAGAAAATTCTAAAGGGTTCACAAACTTTCAAGCGCCATTGTATTTCTTTTGCAAGATTTTGTAATTGCTCTTTTAGCAGAAAGAAAGTTTTAAAGTTCATTGGATGCTTTTCATGTTATTTTGAGTTACACCATTCACAAACTTCACTGACAGTGCATGGACTGTGGGCAGGTGTGTTTGGCACAGAAGAAAACATCTGGCTGTTTTTTGGACAGTGCCCTTCTCATTTGTCCTGTATAGACGCACAGCTTCTATTTATGATGAGTTGTTGACCTCATAACCAGGTGTCAATAAGTAAATTTGGAATCGAGAAAATGCCTGACTTCTCAAACCTCAATAAATCCGTGCTAGTTGAGCTCTTTATTCTAATAATTAAAATATATATACAATATTTACAATTTATAAAGATAAAAACGTAAAATGACTTCGTATGAGGCAATGCAACTCACTGCAGCTATTTATACATACATATTTGTGCTTCAGCTATTTTAAAAACCACCAGAGGCCACCGAATAGTTTCTACTGTACATCATTGTCATAGGATGCCAGCTCATCTAATTTCTGCCCTGCCTGAGCTGCTCTGGTCAATTGTAAATGCTGTTATTGCAAATTGGAAGCGCCTAGGTAAACATCTGCTCAGCCATGACTGACTGGATGTAAAGCACAATAAAGGCAAATGCAAATTTATTGGAAGACAGTTCATTTTGTGGTGCTGCTTATGATGTTTTGGGCTGGGCCTCTTAATATCAGTGAAGGGGAGTCCTAATGCTACATCATACAATGTATAACCCCAAATTTGTAAAAACTGGGATGGTATGGAAAATGCAAATAAAAAATATGTGTGTTCCTTACATTTCCTTTGACTTTTACTTCTTTGCAGACAGTATGAATCCAAGATATTTCATGTTTTTTTCTGGTCAACTTAATTTAATTTGTTAACAAATATCCATTCCTGCATTTCAGGCCTGCAAGTCATTCCAAAAAACTTGGGATGGGGGCAAGTTAGGGCTAGCAATGAGGTAAAAAAAAAAAACTAAATACATAATGATGTGAACATTGCTTTTAAACATTAATATTAATCCATAATCTTCTTTCCAATTTGTTGATAAACAGGAAATCCTCTGCCCATATATACCCATCAAAGACACTTTTGTGGATATTGCTTTTGTACCAAAGCATGATTATAATCACCTGTTGACATAACCTGTTTGTAACCACTTCATAATTTAGTGTGTTTTTAACCTGAAATGCCTGAAATGTAAGAATTAATATTTATTTACAAATTAAATTAAGTTGACCAGAAAAATTATCTTAGGTTTGTACTGTCTGCAGTCAAATGAAAGACAAAGGAAATGTTAGGAACACTAAAGATATTTTTTATTCGCATTTTGAATACTGTCTAGGGCTGCAACTAACGATTATTTTAATAATCGATTAATCAGTCGATTATTTTTTCGATTAATCGATGAATCGGGTTTTTAAAAAAAAAACTTTCCATGTCTTTATTCAGAAATATAACATTACATAACACAGCAAATAAGTGCTTACAATAAATGAATAATAATAAATTAAATTCATTAATAAATTAAAATAACAAATTAAATAATAAAGAAAAATAAGTGCATCTCTGATGCCAACACTACATACAAACTCATTCACTCCCTTTCTTTAGGAACTTTGCATTGCAATCCAAAAATGTTATCATGTCAACATGCTCCTGGCTAAAGCTGGCTCTCTTTTAATGCTAACTTATTTTGAAGATTCCACGTCCGCGCCGGCTCCGCCTCGCTCCGTTCAAACGCTCGTGTTTTTTTTCCAGCGCTGACCGCAAGTGCCGCAAGAACCGTAAGCGGATATGATAAGGCGGGGGACACATAAATCATGGGACACAACGAATCGATAATGAAATTCGTTGTCGACGCTTTTAATAATCGATTATTATCGATTTTTATCGATTCGTTGTTGCAGCCCTAATACTGTCCCAACTTTTTCTGGGTATACAACTGTATGCTTTCAGCTTTCCATTGTTTTGGGGAAGGCACTTAACTCTCAAGGTCAAGGACAATAAAGAAATGGTTTACTGTGGAAGGAAACCTGATTGTGATTGCCCTACCCAAAGTTCAACACCACTGAAAAGTGGAACACCAACCTCAAATAACATCATAGCCAGACCCCACAAATGCTCTTGTGGCAGAAGGTAAGCTAATCCGTACAGTCATATGAGTGGAACTCTGGACTTGGAAATATCTATTGGTGTATGTACATACTATATCTGAGTATGTTACTTTATGGGTAACATACTTAAGAGCCAGATGTCCACAAACTTTTAGCCATTTACTGTATCAGGGGCACTTATGTACCCAAACGTGACAATGAACAGTCCAATTTCATACAAATCCTTTGCATTAAAGTAAGTAGCAATTACATACTACATGCAGAAGTCACATGTAGTACCCAGAACAACATGCTGAGAAGAGAGTGAGCAATCCCAAAAAACCTGGGATATGACAAATTAGAAATGTAAATACCCATCTAAATCACCCATAATCCCACTCGCAGAAACATACACACAGAGCAAGTTGCCTCTCTAGAAGTACAGATAGTAGGTCCAGTAGAGCAGATTAATGAAGATGAAAGAGAGGGGGAAGGTCAGACGGGAGTAGTTGTCAATATAGTGTGGGTTTTCCACATGGCAGCAGTTCAGGAAGCACACAATACGGCGCAGGAGTGACAGGGACTTTGTGCAGCCGCTCTGGGGCTGGGAGGAGGACTTCTCCTCTTTACTGTCACTTGGAGTGGGACTGCTGGTGCTGCCTGCACGTGACAGCATCTCCTCCCTCCTTTGTGCCCGCAGAGCCTTTCTGCCAATGGAAGTGATGATACCATTCATTTCATCCTCACGCTCCAGCATCTCCTGCCCATACTGGTAAGCACAGCAAAACATGACAGATGCCGTAAAGGAGTTAAATGGGAAGTTTTTCAAACAGAAACTGCTACTCACTTCAACGACGATGGCAATCAAACTTATTTTCACTATGTGCAGAATGTCAATAACAAATTAAATTGTAGAACTTACCATTAATGCACTGGCAGCATTTGGCTGGTGCAAAGTACAGAAATGAGCAACAGCATATTCTATAAGAGCACCAAAGATGAAACTGAAACAGATCCCCAGATACACATCAATTGCTTTAATGAAGCAGTTAGCATTGGGCAGAGAAGTGCGTGCACCCATCATCAGAGTAGTCATAGTCAAGACCGTGGTCACACCTTTAGAAGAACACGGACAGAGAAGGTATGAAATAGTTTTAAAAAGGTACACGGCAACTACTAGGCTACAGAAAACAGTCACAAATCACAAATCAAGCTAATTTGATAAATCAAGCTAGCGTTCCACCTAAAAACATAGGACTGATGTTAAAATTGTGTAAACAAACTGTGTCAGGAGACAAAATACAGACCAGATTTAATTTCTAGACATGGCTCATCCTCACTCGGTTGGAGGCGGTTTGTCCTTGAAAAAAGGGATGTTGCTCAAAAGTCAGCAATGTCAGAAATCAACTAACTAATATTTCACCCCTTGTGATCTATCCACCGTGCAGAACATGAAGATTATGGCAAACTTCAGGAGTCAGTTGTTCAAGCCTGAACAAGCCAAGGTACCAGCACACTCAGCAAAACCTTAGCAGAATCATTCTGCAAAAAATTGCCTTAAGAAAACGAAAAGCAACAAATGGCAGGTTTTAACTGCACTTAAATTTCCTTCGATGTTATTTCCAATGGTCATTAAGAAGCAACAATTCATTCATTCATTTTCTTAACCGCTTGGTCCTGGACAGGGTAACAGGAGAGCTGGTGCCTAGCGAGCGGTACAGGTCACAAGGCAGGAATAACCCTAGACAGGGTGCCAATCTATCGTAAGGCACATACACTCACACACTCATAGACTAGGGGCACTTTAGAGACACCAGTTAACCTAATACGCCTGTGTTTGGACTGTGGGAGGAAACTGGAGTACCGCAGAAAACCCAAACTCCACAGAAAGAACCCAGACTACTCCAGCTGGGACTGAACCCGGGACGTTCTCGCTCGACGTCCACCAAGCCACCATGCTTCTCGAAGCAACAATTAACATCCTATTAACAAGAACAAACTAATAAATGTAGGACTTTTATAACACATTTTCGAAGGATGCAAAGTATCGTTCAATTATTAATCGTCTAATTATTTGTCAATATCACACACCCCTACTCTACATAATATTAACAGTGAATTCACCATGTGAGCATTGCTCCTGAAATGGATACCCACAGATTAACATTTGAATCCAGTTAACTTGCTCTAAGCATTTACATAACCTTTAAATAAACAACATAGCTGGTATTTCCACAAAAAGGATGTATGACTGGGAGTCCCTGTATATACACACATTCTGAAGCACTCTCAACTTTACACAACTATTAAATGTGCAGTAATAAATGGAAGAAGGGATGGGCAAATGGACAGTTGACTATTCAAACTCTATCATTGAATACACTGTTTTTATCTGGTACTTGAATAACGCATGTGTAATTTGCAAAGATTGGCAAAGTACCCAAACAACCTACACAATTAAAATGACAGTTATTTGAAGACTAATGTGTCTATTATTCTTTTGCCGGTTAATTTTAACAAAACAAAGTGCTGACATCTCATGCTACTACGTCATATGTCATATGCTCTCTTTATGATATAACATTGTGGCATTCTAGATCCTAATTTACTTTATTGTACACTCACTGAACACTTTAGTAGAAACAATTGTACACCTATTCATTCATGCAATTATCTAACCAGCTAATCGCTTGGCATCAATGTATAAAATGTACAGGGAAATATGAGTGAGCAGCTTTGGGTAATGTTCACATCAACCATCTGAATGGAGTAATGTGTGACTTCAGTGGTATTGACCATGACATGACTGTTGGTGCCAGAGGGGCTGGTTTGAGTATTTCTTTCACTGCTGATCTCTTGGGCAATACAATAAAGACAACAACATCCAGTGAGTGGCAGTTATGTGCCTTGATGATGAGAGAGGTCAATTGAGAATGGCCAGAGTGTTTCAAGTTGTGGTACCGTATTTTTCGGACCACAAGGCGCACTTAAAATCCTTTAATTTTCTCAAAAATCGACAGTGCGCCTTAAAATGCGGTGCACCTAATGTATGAATTAATTCTGGTTGTGCTTTCTGACCTAGAACCGATTGTAGATGGTACACGGCGCTCATAAATCTGTCAAAATGTTTTAGCACGGTCTTGGTAGGTTACGAAGTTACGGCCACCGTAGTGCGCAGCATCACGGAGTAATACGGTATGTGCTTCAGCATTAGGGTACCTGCATTCATTCATTCATTTTCGAAGCGGATTTCAAACACAACACTATCAGTCACGCAGTAGAACATGGACATAGAGCAGCTGTGAGAGAATTCAACATTAACGAATCAATGGTACGGAAGTGGAGGAAGCAAGAAGACGCCCTGCGCCAGGTAAAGACCAAACTGAGCTTCCGACGGAACTTAAGAGTTTTGTTTCATTTCATGCGTCTTACAACCTCGTGCGCTTTATAGACCGGAAAATACGGTAACTCAGGAAACACTGTACAATTGTGGTGAGCAGAAATGCATCTCTGCCTTGTGTCAACAGTCCAGTCCAGGTGTCATGGATAGCAAATTTTGGGCCTGTTAATACTATCAATCTTCACTTGAATGCCACACATATTTGGATATTGTTGCTGACCATGTGCATCCCTTCAAGGCCCTAATTTACCCATCCTCTTATGTCCACTTCCACCATGATAATCTGATCAGTCATGACAATGAGTTAAGTGTTCTTCAGTGGCCTTCACAGCCACTCAATCTGAATTCAACAGAGGAATATTAGTTTTCAAATAATAATTTCATATTACTGAAAAAATTAACCCTAATTTTCCAGGTCAAGGTAACAGGATCTCTATCCCCAATGGGTGCAGTTGTAAACCTGCCCTGAACAGGAGGCCAGTCTTACCTCATTGGTTTCCCTGCACACAGTAATGTTAAGCCTACCATATTCCCAATTTTTTATTTGTAGAAATATTTTACTGAAACTGTTGCATAGTTTGGATATTTAAGTAATACTTTAAAATCTGGAGATATTTCAATAACAAACACTGTCAAAATGCCCATCCTCAATGTTTTCTCAAGCGATATGATGTACCAGCAATATTCAATCTATACCTATGCATATGCGAGCAGGGACAGATGACTGACTGATCCAGAAAGAGACCCAGGACAGAACTACCAGGGCACTGGATGGCACATAGGTCTCCAAAATGAAGTAGAGGATGCTTCGCTTCAGCTGGAAATGGAATATCAGCTTTGGGTAGTTCCCTAAAAAGAATCAAATAAAACAGTGTCTTATAGTGTGTGTGTGTGTGTGTGTGTGTGTGTGTGTGTGTGTGTGTGTGTGTTAAATGGTCTAAGTATATACTTATTCACTTACCAGTCTCATACACGGCTTCAGACTCTGATGTGTAGTAGTCCTCCAGGGTGTACTGAGCCAGCTGCAGAGTATCAAGTCCGCTAACTGACTGGTTCCCACGTGTCCAATAAAACACCACATCTTTCACATTATAACCCCCTGCAGGGCAGAAACCAATTATCATCTTATAATCCCAGTGCTGAGATATCTCTGCTTTAGGAAGTACTTTATAGCAGTGGCAATCTACTGGAATGAGAATTCATCAACGTCAGTGTACGTTTTATAGTCAGACACAAGTATAATTTAATATTATTACACAAACTGCATCAACAACAATAATTCACAGCCAATGTACTACTCTACTTGCATAACTTCTTATCTGCCTAAAGAGGGCACTCTGCACTCGTGGAAGACAGTTCTTGTTCAATTCCATGGCGATATTTTTGCACAAAACCTTTGCACTAATGAAATACTTTTCCTTACATTCAGCCTACATACAAAACACACACAAGCGAAAGGAGTTGCACTGACATCCCCAAGGCCAAAGTTTAATTCACGAGAAAAGATTCATGCATAATTGATCTGCAGGAGTTAAAGTAACTTCAATATGCTTGCTTTTTTTAGATCATTGCTGCTCATTTATGCTGTTTTGCATACAACACACTGAAATGGCTCGTTTGTTGCAGGAACATCACTCACTCACACTGAGACCCTTTAGAGACACCAAATGACCTAACACATGTCTTTGGAGTGTGGGAGGAAACCAACGTAAATGGCAGAAACCTATGTAGACAACAAGGCAAACATACAAAATGGCAAAATATGGATTTTTTAAGATAAAACTAAATAAATAATGAAATAAATAAATACACACATAAATAAATACATAAATGCTGGTTTATTGTGTTTATCAGTGACCTAGTCAAAAGGCCTCCATCATTGTTATTTACTCTACTGATAAACTTCCAAAATCCTTTCTAATGTCAGTAGCATCTATTGCAGCAACTGTTTCCTCAGCAAAATTCAGCTTTAACTCCAGTGCACCCATCTGGAAATAGGCTCAAACAATCAGGCGAGGGCAATGAGCCAGTCAAACGCTATCTCCTAGGCCCTTTCAGGGACAGTACAATATAAATTTCAAGGCATATTGCTATTAAACTATATACGTTAAGTTATTACCGTATTTTTCGGACCATAAGACACACTTAAAATCCTTAAATTTTCTCAAAAATCGACAGTGCGCCTTTAAATGCGGTGCGCCTAATGTATGAATTAATTCTGGTTGTGCTTTCTGACCTAGAACCGATTGTAGATGGTACACGGCGCTCATAAATCTGTCAAAATGTTTTAGCACGGCCTTGGTAAGTTACGAAGCTTACAGCCACCGTAGTGCACAGCATCACGGAGTAATACGGTATGTGCTTCAGCATTAGGGTACGTGCATTCATTCATTTATTTTCGAAGTGGATTTCAAACACAACGCTATCAGTCACGCAGTACAACATGGACATAGAGCAGCTGCGAGAGAATTCAACATTAACGAATCAATGGTACGGAAGTGGAGGAAGCAAGAAGACGCCCTGAGCCAGGTAAAGACCAAACTGAGCTTCCGACGGAACTTAAGATTTTTGTTTCATTTAATGCGTCTTATAACCCGGTGCGCTTTATGTATGAGAATATACCCGTTAGCAGCCGATCGTTGGTATTGTGCCTTATAATCCGGTGCGCTTTATGGTCCGGAAAATACGGTACATGAAGTATTACATTTTATGACATTAAATATTTATATTCACCTTTCTACTATATTTAAGTATTTATTTCTTTTATATATTTTTGAGGCTTGTACCACACTAACTATTCTGTCCATTCAGCCCTTTTGTTGCTCGCATAATGCAAACACCTATCTTGGGTACCTCTGATTTTGGGAAAAAAGACAGGAGCTTGGAGAGTTTTAGTTTCTCATACAATATTTATTTATTTATTTATTAATTTTTTGCGAAAACACCATAACTTGATCAAGGAGGTGCTTCCAGTTACACATCATGTTTAAGCTTTTACTCAAATATAATTTATTATTAATTATTAATATTCTATCTATTATATTTATTATTTTTATATTTATCTTCCCAAATCTAGACATTTTTAAGCAAGTAAAGTGGCTCCGTGGTTCCGAGGTGGACAGGGAACAGCAGAAGGCAAACGAACATGAAGACTCTTGTTCCTAGTATTAGAAGGCTACCAGCGGAGAGCCAAACTGAAAATACAGGAGCTGCTGCTTGAGGTGCAGAAGCCACAGTGATTGGTCAGTGGGTTTTTATTGTCTGCAAAAGTTGAACAGAGGGGGAATAAAACAACTTTGCATTTTGGTCACCCTAAAAATTGTGTTTGATGTGGAAAAATACCGTTGTTATACACAAACTTGAATTTATTTACTGTCTTCCGAATAAATTGCACAAAAAAACTGCGTGGCTTACCATCTAATATATCCCAGAGCTTAACATGTGCTGTTAATATGACATAATTAACGTTATTTGTTATTCGGTCTGTGAGTGGGTTTAATGTTTTGGCTGATAGTGTATAGTCATGCAAGGCCTGTATAGGAACCTCACATTTCTTTTCTCCACTGGATTGCCTGCCTTCTCAAAATATGCCTTTGTAGCACACTGAGATGATTTAATACTTGATGCTCACTTGTGGAGATTTACTGTAGAGATGTAAGATGAGAGTTTCCTACAGGGTGCCTCCCAATACTCTAATGGAAGCCTACTCAGTTCCTTGCTCCTATGTTCTTGAATTTGAACCTGAAAATCTATGAAACCCTGCCATCTCAAGGGCACATTACTTCCCTAAATGGAACCGAGGACCAGGACAATTGGAGGCTTCTAGTGCACATAAGCTTGTCATGGTCAATTTTGAGAGCTCCTTTTGAAGACACTATTGAGCAGTGCCTGTACCTAGGGCTCTGTGACCTGGCTTACTGACCTCAAGCTACAGTATATTGGACAATTCCACCAGAAAAGTCCGTTCTGATTGTGCTGAGTTAACATTGTAGAAACAACCATGTTAGTCTGAATTCGCTACACACCCATACACTAAATATTCGATATTTGTGATAAAGGTCCTAGCTGCAGCGTTACTGCAAAACACAAATTAATGCATTATTTAGAAAGCGCATTTCCACCCAGCGTGTAGTCCTACTAAATAGACAAATATCAAATTTCAAACAGCTTGTTTATGAAGAGTGTACAGTATGTGCACTGTAGAGAATATAAACTGCAGCCAGTGGCTTGTATTGATTGCTGCCTTGTATAAACAGCAGTATAATTAGGATGCACAGGAGTGTACACCTCCAAAGAACAATTTGTCTATAAATCATTGGTTTGAATGATTCATGCCAGGAATAGAATATGGGGAGGAAAAAACTCATTTAACAAAAGAAAACTATGGCAGTTGATATGGAGAGCAAGACTGGCTACCAGTCAACAACTGTGCTTTAATGGATGTTCTGTAAATAAGATTGGTATGTGAAGACTGTGTGTACATGTTGTTCAAAAGTTGAGGAGTGAGTGGACCACAGATGTTCGGAGTTAAACGACAGATTTTTATTTCCTATTGTAATGTATTATAATTGTTTAAACCTCAGTCATTAATGTGAATGGACATTGATTGGATTTCCATTAAATTGCACTTTCCTGCATTTTGAGATCTATATAACCAACAGAGACCACATTCATCAGACTGACATGGACACTACTATACTGATACAGCTCCATAAAAAGCATTTCAAGGTCCTGGAGTGGCCTAACCAGTCTCCACACCTCAACCCCATTGAAGATTTGTGGAGGGAGTTGAAAGTCCGTGTTGCCCAGCGACAGTCCCAAAACATCACTGCTCTAGAGGAGATCTGCATGGAGGAATGGGCCAAAATACCAGCTACAGTGTGTGCCAACCTGGTGAAGACGTACAGGAAACGTTTGACCTCTGTCATTGCCAACAAAGGTTATGTTACAAAGTATTGAGTTGAACTTTTGTTATTGACCAAATACTTATTTTCCACCATGATTTATAATTAAATTCTTCAAAAATCCTACAATGTGATTTCCTGGATTTTTTTTCTCATTTTGTCTCTCATAGTTGAAGTGTACCTATGATGAAAATTACAGACCTCTCTCATCTTTCTAAGTAGGAGAACTTGCACAATCAGTGGCTGACTAAATACTTTTTTGCCCCACTGTACATACTCATAATTATCCTAGTATTAGGTATTAAGAAACAAACCGAAATCTGGAATCAAAACCCATGCAAAATCTAATTTATTTGTTATTTAATCTGTGTGTAGCTTTAATATTTTGACTCATCAATGTATATGAAGACCTAGCTTGGCTTTTCTGAGGTTCTCAGATCTGAACTTTTTGCTTATTTTTGTTGTATTTAAATACACTGAAAGTGACACACTTAACAATTATTAATACTAGAATATTTAATCAGTTTACAACAGACTGCTATTAATATTGCCAAGATGAACTACCTGTTAATTGAAAACAAAGTATGAAATATTACATATTTAGAACTTACAACTCTCTAGCTGAAGTGTACAGGTTTGTTTGTCCATAGGATATTTGGTCAAGTCCATACTGCAAGCCACTGTAGTAGTAATTCTGCAGGAAAACAGACAGAGAATAAGAATGAGAGAGAAGTCACTTTTATTTTGATACTTAGGTGATAACCTGTTTACCTTTATTTTGCCAACTTTGCATAATTCACATATGCATGACATATCGTAACACTGTAATTTAAAACATTGTAATGTAAATTGTACTGGGTCTTGACCGTGTACATTGACACTTCACCTCTAGCTGCTTTTACACATAACACTGACCAAGTACAGTTACAAACTTAATTACAGTTATTCTCTTAGGTCAAACTGCAAGTGTGAAAGCAGTTAGATTGTTATTGTATGTGTTATACTGGTGATGAGCTTTGTGATTAATCTGTTAGGCACTTTCCTGCTTAATCCAGCAAACCAGCTGATTGTACACACAGTTTATGTCTATGCCTGTTGCCTTATACTCCTCACTGTCTTTCTAACAGCAGTTATCCTCACTCTCACTTCATCCATTCCTTCATTACCCTTCATTTTCTTCTTCCACTAAATTCCTTTTTTCTCCTATCCCCTCTCCTGCTTCCTTATACAGAGACTCTATTCCCATTTAATAGAGTAAAGGGGCCTGCATGAAAGACACCCTCCACCCAGACAGAGGTAAGATGAGAGACATGTGAATACCTCAGGGCATAGAGGACGGTGCCATTGGGAAATATCCTGATCAGTCTGTTTTCCACAGTAATGTCATGCAGAAAAGACTTTTTGGAGTCCACAATGAAGGTGTCAGGGACCCACAGAAGCTCCACCAGCCGGCCATCCAAACTTAAGCTCTTATTGCCATCGAAGCAGAGACGTTCGTCAGTCCAGCGCTGTCGCAAGAAGATAGTGGCTGTGTAGTCCTAAAGGAGACACACACACACACATTACTCATAATTCATGTTTTGTTTTACACGTTTTTCAGTTTTCATAGGTTTTTAATGAAATCTGCCAGATATTAGTTGTAGACCAGCAAACCTTTAGAGACAATGAATAATAAATGAGTGTAAAAAATGAGTGTAAAAAATCCTATAACATTGGATAATCAGGAGAGATTCTGTAAAGAGGAATAATCTCAAATCCCCTGCTCTGCATTTTCCAACCTTATAAGATGTTACAGGAGAAGACGAAGTGCTGTTTTACTGGCAAAGGGAGGTTGTTCATATTATTAATTGCAGGGGTGCCAATCATTTTGGCACATGTTGTTTTGTGCAAATTAATTCTTTCAGATTTTTAGTCATTTGTACAGTGTGAGATTAAACTGATTCATGACCAGGAGAATTTTCTATAACTACTTTTACTGATCTTTACCAAGGTTGCCAGTAATTGTGGAGGAGAATATATCTAAGCAGAAATTAATGTCAACATACAAAGCTGACAGGCTGCCAAACGCCTAACAAGGGCACAGACTCTGAATGATTAGCCTGTCAAGAACTTGGATAAAAGCCCACAATAAGTGAAATATAATTCATTTTTTCTGTTACTGTGAAGAGACATGATGAATATCTTACAAACTGTCACGGTTTGCCCCAAATGCTGTTTGCCTTGCCTCTCGTCTCCGCTGGGGGCGATCCGAACTACTGTTTATAAGCTCGGCTGTGACTAACGCTCACTGCGTAGTATTGTCTCGGTATCGTCCGAGTACGCCAGGCGTTCCGTCATATATGGATTACTCCTGCCTCGTTCCTGGTCTCTTGCTGTGGATTTTCTCTGCTTCTGCCCATTTGAGCATTACCACGATTGATCCGTGGTATGCCTGAGCATCTTATTGCTCTTTTGGTTTATGTCCGTGCTCATTACGTTTGTTCCTTGGCATGCCAGAGTGTCTCTATGCTCCTTCTGTTTACGTCTGCGTCCTTCGTTTATTTGTTGGCACTTTTAATTAGCTGTGTTGCCCTCAGTTGTTTGGACTGTTACGCTTTTATGTTAATAAACTTTCAGTTTGTTTGGAATCTGCACTCATCTCTCTCCTAGGCACCCGTGACAGAATACTACGCCCAAAATGGAGACGGCAGATTCTAGGTCCACCCCATGCATGCCCATTTTGAGGGTGATCCGGAGAGGTCGGAAGATTTGTGGAGCCGTGTACCACCTACTTTCTCCACTTGCCCTGCAGCTCGCACTATGAGGAGGTATTGTTTATTTTTTTGAGCCTCATCAGTAGGGCTATAAAATAGGTCACATTTATTTTATTTTTGGTCCGTCTCCTGATGAGAACATGAGAGCTTCCCTTGCTCCACTGCCCAACACTAGCCTCATGCTGGAAGCCATACATGCTAGCTCAACGCTGGGGTCAAAGCTCACCTGTCTTCCGTCAGGGCTTCAGCTTTCCCATCATTTGCAGGATCCTCTGCTTGCCGTATGTGTGAGGGGTCAAGTTGTGGTTGCGAGTGCGTTGAGTTCGTCCAGAAGATGTCAGTTCAAGGAACTGTCCAGAAAATTTCAGTTCAAGAGCCCCTCCAGAGTGCATCAGTTCACAGGTTTGTCCAGAAAGCGTCAAATTCTGAGTCATTCCTGAGGACATCCGTTCATCTGCCTGTCCCAAGAATGTCAGTACCAGTACTGGCCCCAAGAGAGTCTGTGTCGGTACCCATCCAGAGCATGTCCGTATCAGAGACCGTCTAGAGCACTTCAGTTTCAGAGACTGTCCAGAGCACGTCTGTCACTGAGGCCATCCAGAGCACACCCATCCAATAGACCGTCTGGAACACGACAGCTTCAGAGACTGTCCAGAGGATGCCTATCACTGAGACCGTCTACAGGACACCTGTTCCAGTGTCTGTCCAGAGGACGCCCATCACAGAGACTGTCCAGAGCACGTTGGCTCCAGAAACCATCCAGAGCCCACTTGTCCCAGCTACCCTCCAGAGTATGTCAACTCAAGAGACCGTCCCGAGGACGTCTGTCATAGAGATCGTTCCTGAGTCAGCCAAGTCCTATTTCAAGGAACCTATTTCAAGGACTATAAAGTCGAACCCCGTTCCAGAGTCTGTTAAGTCGGAGCCTTTTTCAAAGACTGTCAAAACAGAGCCCATTTCAGATTCAGTCGCAAAGGCGACCTCCGTGCCAGAGTTGGTCATGAGTGCTACAGAGTCAGTTGCTGGGTGATGCTCCCCCCTGAGTTGGTCACGAGGATGACAGAGTCAGTCGCAATGGTGAAGTTCACCCAAGAGTCGGTCACAAGGGCGACACTCACCCCAGAGTGGGTCACGAAAGCGACAGAATCAGTCGCGAGGGTGACGCTCACACAAGAGTTGGTCATGAGAGCCACAAAGTCAGTTGAAAGGGCGACGCTCACCCCAGAGTCGACCATGATGGATGACCAAGTTGGATGTGATTTCAACTTGGGGACATGGGGCCCGACATGGGGATTTCCATAGTTGTGACGGTTTCGGCTGTGTTCACTCTCCAGCAGCACGACGATGACCCCGCTCTCCAGCGGCACATCAGTTACCTCGCTCGGCAGCAGCACAACAGAAACTCTGCTCACCAACAGCCAGATACCTGCCAGAATCCAACCAGGTGTCGTCCGGGGAGAAAACCCCAAAGATCACGGTTCGGGTCATGGTTCACCTCAAAAACACGTTTGCCTTGCCTCTCATCACCCACAGTCCTCCGCGGGGTCATGTGGGACCCGTGGAACAAGCTTCCACTCTCTATCTCTCTAGCATGAAAGCTAATGAGCTTATTGGACACAGCTGGAGAAGACTGTTTATAAGCTAGGCTCTGAATAACGTTCCCTACGTAATATTGTCTCGGTATCAACCGAGAACGCCGGCCGTTCTGTCCTATATGGATTACTCCTGCCTCGTTCCTGGTCTCTCGCTGTTGATTTACTCTGCTTCTGCCCCGCGGTACGTTTGAGCATTTACAGGCTCTATTGGTTTACGTCCGCACTCACAGTACGCATCCTTTGTTCATTTGTTGACTCTTTTTGTTAGCTGTGTTGCCCTGAGTTGTTTGGACTGTTACGTTGTGGATCTTTTTTGTTAATAAACTTTCAGTTTGTTTGGAATCTGCGCTCACCTCTCTCCGTTCCTATGCACCCGTGACACAAACAAACACACAGCCAAGATCCTGAACATTTGCACAACACTTCATTAAACATAAAGAAACACACAGTTATAATGTACATACACTTTAAAGTCCAGAGGACAGAATCAAGCCGAACTTGCTAGTGTCTTACCATATTGATTTCTGATATAGTGTCTATGCTAGCAATGTCCAAACTCATGCCAACAGTAACTGGGCCATCTGTAGAAGAGAAACACAAAAGCATAAAACAGAGCATAAGAATTGCTGAGATGCAGCTCTAATGTATACATGTGAATATAGGCAAGTGCATATGCTCATGCCTGAAATATTACCCCTGTGCAGTTACTAAAAATACAGCCTGAAACTTTAAAGATCCACTTATGTTGACTGTATGAGTAAAATGTATAATCAAATAGATTCCATACTGCCAAAGAAAGGCCTCAGGTACTTGTTATATCCCTTCATCAGTTTCTGAATAGTGGGAGGCAGGACCTCTTCAGCACTGGGGCCTGAACCTTCGCTGATCCTAAAAAGAGTATCAATATAATAAGAGGTTACATTAATCATTTGAACAAAATGCAAGAACTGTATTTTGTGCGGAAAGGGGGTGAGTCAAGCACCAGAAAGTCTACTAGCTCACTAGCTCAAAAACTAAAATTAATTCTGCTAGTGAGTGGTTCCTTCGGCATACTGTACGCTTGGTTTCATCCACACTGAGAGTACTAATCCTTTCATCTGGTAATATTTTCATCACTTATATTAAGCAATTAAGACATGATTTTACTTAAACAAACAAACAGAGCAACCCTTAAGTCTTGTAAAATTTAATGTGTCTTAATTCTCAATAACACATCACATGCACATAGCTTAGGGTGTGAGTGTTAATATTGGACATGACATATGCATAGATCTAGAAGATGTTGGCTAACCAGACCATAGTTTTTTTTAAATATACAGGTATGTGCCATTTAATGTCCGCATTGTATTCTGTGAAACAGGATGTTGACCGAAATGGACGTTGACCAGCCATCATCACAGTCACACAGTTTTTTTAGGGTACTGTAACATAAATACAGTGGTGCTTGAAAGTTTGTGAACCCTTTAGAATTTTCGAAGTCCTAAAAACAGATAAAGAGAACCCAGTTAAATGAATGAGACAAAAATATTACACTTGCTCATTTATTTATTGAGGAAAATTATCCAATATTACATATTACGGTGGCTAGCTGTCAATCTCAGGACACCTGACAACAAATTTCATACTGCTAAGATCCTGGAAATGGTCCGGGCACAGATAAGGAACAAAACTTATACTTGTTTCAGAAATAATTTATCCTTTCTTATTGAGTACTGATATTGGCTCAGTGCGAGTGTGTATGACTAATTTCAATGCTACCTTGGGCTTGTCATGAAATGGCCACAAAATTAGACTGGGTATTACTTGGAATATGATAGAAAAGAAAATGTGGTATCTCCCAACACTACAGTCAATTAATTCTGGCAATTTTGCATCAGTGTGCGTGGAAAAGAGCTATGGAAATGTGGTGGCTGTGTGCCTGGTCCTAAAGTCTGCCAGGTGTTTTCCAATACTCATTTCAAAACTGTAAAACAGCCTAGCTTACAAATGTACCATTATTATGATGGGGGATGAGATCCTTCATAATTGGGTCAGGCAGGACCCTGTGTGAAGTGCAGTATCTCAGATGTAATTCAGCTTGGAAACTCTCAGTGCACAGTGCCACATGTAAGAAACACTGACTCAGATACTTTACAAAGCTGGTTGACATCATTGCAACACGTTCATAAATATTCCAGAATAAAAAAATGGCATGAAGGCACATGTGGAAGACATCACAGAGGCTTACTGACTGTAGTACTTGCTAACCAGCTCTCTCCCTCCCTATCTGCTCTACTTTAAGTATTTCAGCCATAACTGACTACCTCAGTGCGGATCAGCCTCCCCCACCTTCTGCACATTCTTCTTCCACTGCTTGTTTGCTTGTTAAATAACTTAACTTATAACCACTGTATCTTCCTCATTATAAAAACCCCAGAGATTCTCTGGCCACACCATTATAACAAGACAGGTCATTGTGGTTTACATTAATATGCAGACCACATATTAATGATATCAGTCTTTTGTGAGCTAAACTTGACATTTCTTCCTGAGACCAAGTGAAATTTAATTTATGATCCATAGACCAGAACTGCCAGAATTATAGAGTCGAATGCTTAAATTGCTGTTGTCAAAGCATTTTTTCTATTTTGCTTGCCTATGCGACTAGCACTCCTGTGTTTTGCACCTACAGTGGTGCTTGAAAGTTTGTGAACCCTTTAGAATTTTCTGTATTACTGCATAAATATGACCTAAAACATTATCAGATTGTCACACAAGTCCTAAAAGTAGATAATGAGAACCCAGTTAAACAAATGAGACAAAAATATTATACTTGGTCATTTATTTATTGAGGACAATGATCCAACATTATATTACGCTGCCTACAAGATGCTGGTGGCTGGACATTTTTGATAGGTGAACTATTTTCAGTCCAGCAGTGACAGAGGGGAACCTTCCAAACAATCTGTTAGCGTGGAGGTGGCAGCTGATGGTAGGTTTTGCAGACTTGTTGGCCCCTTTCTGTAACCCTCCAGCTGTGATCCTAGAGTTTTTTTTGTCTCTCTTAGATCCTCTTCACTGTGCGTGGGAGCAAAATAACTTTGGCCAATAGTGACTAAAGGTTCACTGTTTCTGCACACTTCGCAGTTCCCTGCACTAATTACTCTGTCTCTTTTTTAAGGTTTAATTATTCTGTTCTGTTAGTAATACATGCTTTTTTATGTCTCAGTCTGCATATAAATTAATTTAACAAAAACAAACACAAAGAGCTTACTTTTACCAGTCATATGGGAGTTTTTAGTCTGTACAATGCCATTTTATCACACAACAATCACATATAATTTGTGACATTCAATTTTTTCACAGTTGTTTACAAAGTTATTTACTGTGGCTGAAGCCATTGGCACAAAATAAATTGTACTGTTTTGCACAACACTATACACAGCTCTATACTTCCAGGCCCAAATTTCATTATTCATGGCATATGTTCACAATACAAATGTACAAAATGCAAACAAAATCTGAAAACAGTAAATTGTAAAATTCTATTTTACTTTCGTTTGATTGAATACACTGTGCAGAAAAGATCTGTAATGTTTTACCTTATCACCTTTTTTTGTAAATATATGTTTTCTTGTGATTGATATCTGCAACAAGTTTACCACTGTGTAGCATTGCCTTTTAATAACTTATTAGGAACTGAGGACACTATTTTTTGCAAGTGCAAAAAGTGACAATTTCCCTATTCTTGCTAAATGTAAGACTTACATAGTCTGGGATTTCTGTTATCATCTTTGCATATCATAAGACACCAGATAAGACACCACTGCAGGCAGTTTCTATCCACATCATCTATCATGTATTTGTTATTGTATCCCTGTTCTTTAAATAAAACAGGGTGCCCACTCACACTCATTAATTCAAAACACCTGACTTTAATGTCACCTTCAAATTAACTGCTAATCCTAGAGGTTCACATACTTTTGCCACTCACTAATATGTAATATTGGATCATTTTCCTCAATAAATAAATGACCAAGTATAATATTTTTGTCTCATTTGTTTAACTGGGTTCTCTTTATCTACTTTTATGAATTGTGTGAAAATCTGATGATGTTTTAGGTCATATTTATGCAGAAATATAGAAAATTCTAAAGGGTTAACAAACTTTCAAGCACCACTGTACATGATCAGCCATTGGGCTGGTGTCAGGTGCCCTAACTATCTTGGTGATATACTGCCGCCTGCCCTAGTGAGTACTAGGATAGACTCTGGATACACCACGGCTCTGACGAAAGCAGGTGGGAATCAATTACTGCCATGTTTTGGGGAGTCGGGAGGAAAGCAGACTACCTTGAAGAAATACAGATATTTAGGGAGAACATGCTGCAAATTTCAAACATTTTATATATCATTAAAATTTATGCTGGTCAGCCAAACCATTAAAACCACCTGGTCCATAGCAATGTTGAGGTAGGTGTTATGCATCCAATTAATGTCCATGTGAACACCCAGACCCAGGATTTTCCAGCAGAACATTAACCATAACATCACAGTCCCTCTAGTGGCTTGTACACTTCACATAATCCATCCTGGTGCTACCACTTTCCCAGCATGCACACATACACTATATAGACAAAAGTTTGTAGACACCTAAAAATTACATCCAAACATGTGTATTAGTATGGAGTTTGCTCCCCACATTTGCTGCTACAACTTTGTTCTACTAAAAGGACTTTCCACTAGATTTTGGAACATGACCGCGAAGTTGGTTCTGATATCAGACAGTAAGCCCTGGCTCACTGTTGGCATTCCTGTACATGTTCAAGGTGTCTGATGTTAAGGACGCGTGTCTGAGTTGAGGTCAAGGTTCTGTGCAAGTCAGCCAAGATCTCATTCAAAGTTGGCAAACCAACTCCCAATGGACCTTTTTTAAGGACAGGGAGGAAAGTTGATGAACAGATTTGTTGGAAGCAGAAATCTATAAATGTGTCACACTGAGAGTGACTGGGGTATTCAGTACAACCCATTCTACTGCTTCGATGAGCCTTGGGCACTAACACCCTGTGGCCAGTTTGTGGCTTGTCCCTCCTTGGACCACTGTCATCAGGAATTCACCACTGCTGACTGGGGGCACCCCACAAGCCTTTTTGTTTAGGAGATACTTCGACTCAGTCTGACCATATCAGGGGTTGCTATCTGACCACTGGTGGCCAGTAGTTGACCCGGTTTGGCAGCGTGAGCAGCATCATCACTATTGTGTGTGCTTCAGCCTTTCCCGGGCTTATTATTAATTGATTGGCAACACCTTCTGCTCAGCCCATATAAGCACACCTTTGTGGCTGGCTCAGTGTCGCTGCATTCCACGTCCGCGCGACACACTGAAAGGCGCTATGAGTTATTATTAGTGTGGCACGCGATCGCGGAAGCTCCATTTGGGCTTCTGCGCACTGCACATGCGCAGACCCGAGACGGCACTGGCGCAGTGGAGGCACGCCATAAGCGCACGCTTTGAATAGCGGCACCGTACCCTTACGGGGTGCACTTTCGTTATTTATTATTTTGGATATTCTTTATTGTTTTCTTTCGTTTCTTTTTGTTATTTATATTTCAGTTCACTCACACCACCTGGAGCTAACTGCATTTGGGTCCCAAACCCTTTTATTTTATTTAGACGGTTCGTCTTTTTCTTTTAAATATGGCGAACCGTAACAGAATGCAGCGACCAGCCATGGGACCCAGCGTTAGCTCCTGGACCTCCAGTATGGAGGTCCCCAGTCGCCGCAGGGTACCAGCTGGACTATGGGGGGCCGTTCCATGACTGCGGCCGAGCCACTGATCCGGTGATCCATCTCAGCCCTCCAGAGCCACCCCGCCCTCGCCATCATAGACGCCGATCACCGGCCAGGTTCATGCTGGGGTTGTTGGTCCCTTCTAATTCTGAGCTCTGAACCTGGGCTCGCCTCGCTCGTAAGCTCCGCACCTGGGCAGTTTGACCCCACACCTGAGCAGTTAACACCCCCTAGCTCTGTATCTGGGCCCGCCGCGCCCATAAGTCCCGAATCTGAGCACTTGAACTCAATGCCTGGGAATTTAGCACTGCCTGGCCCCGTACAAGAGCTCGCCATGCCCTTAAGCTCTATATCTGAGCAGGAAAGCTCCATGCCTGGGTATTTGGTGCCGCCTGGCCCTGTTCAAGAGCTCGCCGTGCTCGTAAGTGCTGAAGCTGAGCACTTGGCGGCCCCTAGTTCTGAATCTGGGATCCCTGCGCACGTAAGCTCCGCACCTAGCCCTGTTCATGAGCATGCCGTGCTTGTAAGTTTGGAAAGTGAGCATTTAGCGCCCCCTAGCTCTGTACCTGGGCCCGCCGCGCCCATAAGGCCCGCAACTGAGCACTTGAACTCCATGCCTGGGTATTTAGCGCCGCCTGGCCCCGTACAAGAGCTCGCCGTGCCCGTAAGCCCCACATGTGAGCAGGTAAGCTCCATGCCTGGGTATTTAGCGCCACCTAGAGCCGCTATAGAGCATGCCGCGGTCGTCCCGGGGCCATCATTGCTGACGCGACTGTGTTCTTCTGTCCGCTCTGCCAGGCGCCTCACACCCATCCTTTTTAGCGGGTCTTGTTGGGCTGAGCTTCGCCCCCGAGCCGCCAGTACCGAGCTCCACCCCTGAGCCGTTGAGCCTCGTCCATGGGCCGCCAGCATCAAGCTCCGCCCCTGAGCCACTGAGCTCTGCTTCCTCAGCCACTGGGTTCGCTCCTCAGCCGCCAGCGCTCAGTTTCGCCCTTATGCCGGTCAGGTTGGTTTTTGGGCCCAGACCGGGAGGGGTTGAAGGGGGGGTACTATCAGGGGTTGCTGTCTGACCACTAGTGGGCAGTAGTTGACCCGGTTTGGCAGCATGAGCAGCATTAGCGCTATTGTGTGTGCTTCAACTCCTTCCCGGGCTTATTATTGATTGATTGGCGACACGTTCTGCTCAGCCCATATAAGCACAGCTTTGTGGCTGGCTCAGTGTCGCTGCATTCCACATGCTCCTGGCTGGAAGACGCACACACACGCTCACGCTGCTGGCTTAGACGGCTTTTTGACAGACCTCACTTTACTTTGCTATTTTATTTTTTTAGGGTCAGCGGTACGTCTGGAAAAAACCTTTTAAACACCCCGTACGCTTACGGCGCGCACTTTCGTTATTTATTATTTTGGATATTCTTTATTGTTTTCTTTCGTTTCTTTTTGTTATTTATATTTCAGTTCACTCACACCACCTGGAGCTAACTGCATTTGGGTCCCAAACCCTTTTATTTTATTTAGACGGTTCGACTTTTTTTTTTAAATATGGCGAATCGTAACAGACCATAATGAGTTGTGTTCATTTACCATCTACCATCTATCCCAGAGCTTAACATGAGCTGTTCCAATGAGATAGCATTATTTGTTTTTCAGTCAGTGCGTAGTTTAAAAATGTAACGGTGTATAGTTAGCATCTGTCATGCAAGGCATAGGTACCTCTCACATTTCTATTTTCCATTTGTATTGATTGACTTCTTAAACTAAAGCTCTGCTGTAAACTGAGATGATTTAATGCGTGAACAAATGACCTCCCAAATACTCTTAGGGCAGTGGTTCTCAAACTTTTTAGACCAAGTAGCACCCACCATCAAGCCAAGTACTACCTACAAGTCTCATCGCAGAAATATATACATCACACACACACTTGAACACAGCAGGTATAGTGGTGCTTGAAAGTTTGTGAACCCTTTACAATTTTCTATATTTCTGCATAAATATGACCTAAAACATCATCAGATTTTCACACAAGTCCTAAAAGCAGATAAAGAGAACCCAGTTAAACAAATCAGACAAAAATATTATACTTGGTCATTTATTTATTGAGAAAAATGATCCAATATTACATATTAGTGAGTGGCAAAAGTATGTGAACCTCTATGATTAGCAGTTAATTTGAAGGTGAAATTAGAGTCAGGTGTTTTCAATCAATGGGATGACAATTAGGTGTGAGTGGGCACCCTGTTTTATTTAAAGAACAGGGATCTATCAAAGTCTGCTCTTCACAACACATGTCTGTGGAACTGTGTCATCGTACAAACAAAGGAGATTTCAGACGAACTCAGAAAAAGAGATGTTGATGCTCATCAGGCTGGAAAAGGTTACAAAACCATCTCTAAAGAGTTTGGACTCCAACAATCCACAGTCAGACAGATTGTGTACAAATGGAGGAAATTCAAGACCACTGTTACCCTCCCCAGGAGTGGTCGACCGACAAAGATCACTCCAAGAGCAAGGCGTGTAATAGTTGGCGAGGTCACAAAGGACCCCAGGGAACTGAAGGCCTCTCTCACATTGGCTAATGTTAATGTTCTTCAGTCCACCATCAGAAGAAGACTGAACAACAATGGTGTGCATGGCAGGGTTGCAAGGAGAAAGCCACTGCTCTCCAAAAAAGAACATTGCTGCTCGTCTGCAGTTTGCTAAAGATCACGTGGACAAGCCAGAAGGCTATTGGAAGAATTTTTTGTGGGCGGATGAGACCAAAATAAAACTTTTTGGTTTAAAAGAAAAACATTATGTTTAGATAAAGGAAAATGCTGCATTCCAGCATAAGAACCTTATCCCATCTGTGAAACATGGTGGTGGTAGTATCATTGTTTGGGCCTGTTTTGCTGCATCTGGGCCAGGACGGCTTGCTGTCATTGATGTTACATTGAATTCTGAATGATATCAGAGACTTCTAAAGGAAAATGTCAGGACATCTGTCCATGAACTGAATCTCAAGAGAAGGTGGGTCATGCAGCAAGACAACACAAGTTTTGTAAAAAGGAATGGGCTAAAATTCCTCCAAGCCGGTGTGCAGGACTGATCAACAGTTACAGGAAACGTGTTGCAGTTATTGCTGCACAGGGGGGTCACACCAGATACTGAAAGCAAGGGTTCACATACTTTGTCACTCACTAATATGTAATATTGGATCATTTTCCTCAATAAACAAATTACCAAGTATAATATTTTTGTCTCATTTGTTTAACTGGGTTCTGTTTAACTACGTTTAAGACTTGTGTGAAAATCTGATATTTATGCAGAAATATAGAAGATTCTAAAGGGTTCACAAACTTGCACCACTGTATGTTTAGCTGAGTCTACAGGTTTATCCTGCAAATGTACATGTTTAGTGCTCACATGTTTTAGGTGTGCTGGTTTCATGCTCTTGCTGCTGAGAATCTCACAGAACGCAAACCATTGTGATCTTGGTTTTTCCTCTGTTCCATTATAAGTGAGTCCCAAACGTAACCTTTCAATCGTACCATCTCGTAGTGCTTTTTCTTCAACTAGGTCTGCCTCCTATGTCTAAAATAGCATCGGCTGATGCAGGGGAGGGCAATTAATTAACTTTATCTTCAATGCATTCAACAGTCCTTTTTGATTTACCAGTTTGGGTTCACTGCTCCTGGCATCTGCAACCTTCAGCAATGATAAAATAGTCAATTTATTCAAGGCATTCATTTTTAACTGTTCTTTTTGGTCAAATGCAAAAGGTTTACTGATAATGTCTCATAAAATTCAAAATATAGGAAGCAGTTAACATGGTGTAGACATGTGTAGCCCACATGGTAACACAAAACACAAATGAATTTTACTTAAACAAAATTCTGAAACATATGTAATTTGCACATGAACATTTTAGATTTTTAATAATTGAACATTCCTTAATTATTAAATAATTACTAAATAATTACATTTTCCAAGGTCATCTGGCATACCACCTCATGCTCCTTGACGTACCACTAGTGGTACTCATACCACAATTTGAGAACCACTGCTCTAAGGGGTGCCTCCTTGATTCCTTGCTCCTATGTTCCTGAGTGAAAGTGGCCATCTTAAACACGTTTGAGTTCCCTCAAACTATATTAGACAATGTCACCAGGAAAACCAGTTCTGACTGTACACCAGTTCTGATTGAAATTGGTGGCCAACTTAACATAGTAGAAATATCCATGTTAGTTTGAACTCACTACACACCAACACACAAAGAAATCTGATAGTATTTGTGATAAAGGTCCTAGCTGCAGCATTACTGCAAAACGCAAATTAATGCATAATTTAGAAAGCGCATTTCCACCCAGCGTGTAGTCCTGCTAAATATATAAATATGAAATTTCAAACAGCTTGTTTATGAAGAGTGTATGTGCACTGTAGAGAATATAAACTGCAGCCAGTGGCTTGTATTGATTGCTGCCTTGTATAAACAGCAGTATAATTAGGATGCGCAGGAGTGTACACCTCCAAAGAACAATTTGTCTATAAATCATTGGTTTGAATGATTCATGCCAGGAATAGAATACAGGGAGGAAAAAGCTCATTTAACAAAAGAAAACTAGGGCAAACCATATGGAAAACAAGGCTACCAGTCAACAATTGTACTTTAATGGATGGTTTGTAAATAAGACTTTGACAACATTGACATAAACCTGGACTGCTATGGACTGGGACCATACTGCCTTTAGCGACAAATCCAGGACCTGTTACGGATCTGATGATGGTCTGGTTCGAGTATGGAGGCCTCCTGGTGAGCGCTTCAATCCTGCCTTTGCTGTGAAGTGACAACAGTTGGTCACCCCTGGTAGTGATACGAGGGACAGTAATAACTCAGCGACCTTCTGCGACGTGTTGCCTCTCATGGCAGGGCTTCCAACTGGCATTTTTCAGCAGGATAATGCTTGCCCAAGCACAGTAAGGGTTTCCCAGAAATGTCTCTGCCAGGTTGCAACACTTCCTTGGTGTGTTTAATTCATTGCCACCTGAGCATTTATGGGACCTGTTGGGACATCAGCTTCAGCAAAGTATGAGAGTGGTGGATCTACAGACCCAGCTGTGGGCAAATGATATTTTCACTGATATTACAGGGTTGAAAGTAAATAAATTCAATCAGATCTCTCATACTCACACTTTTTTTTACCTTCTTTCCCTAATTATGAAGCACTGAGATGAGCTCTGGGGTAAATAACATCTGCGATAAAGGATTGTCACTGCAGTTGTTGTATGTACTTCTTGAAATCATGGCATCTTTTGTTGTTTCTGCTGCATGTTTTATTTTTTTTTCTTCAAAATAGCACATCTAAATGCAAATACAGCTAAAATGCTACAAAAATGTCTGGTATGTTAATCACAAGTTAATTCAGGATGGGGAAAAATACAATAATTTACAAAGGTCTTCAGTTTCATGGTCATATATCTCCAGCGGCAAACTAAAGAGCAAACGAGGTTCAAACACAATAAGAGCAATCGGATGGGGATTCAAAAACTCACACCTTCCTTTACATTTAGCTGACTTTGAAATTGTGTGTGTGTGTGTGTGTGTGTGTGTGTGTGTGTGTGTGTGTGTGTGTGTGTGTGTGTGTGTGTGGTACTCCAAACCACACGGATGGAGTCTTTAGAGCGTGTTTTTTAAACCTCCTATTCTGCCCACGAGGAGGCAGCCACTTCTCAACGAAGACAATTCACCCACGGAGACAAAAGTAAAATCTCCCGGCACAGTTCTGCCTGAATCTCAAAATGGCAGCCAGCTGTTTCTGCACAGATATGTATTCTATTATGCAGAACATATACGTAAAATACAACTGAGAAGAAGGATTTATTTCAGAGCTCATAAGATACTGAGACAGCAGAGAGAAGATGAAGTCAATCCAAAGTGCCTGAAGCAAAAACTGCTAGGGCTAGAACCTAAAGTAATTGTATTACTTTGCCTGTAGTACAATGGAATTTTTATAATGTACTCTCAAATGCCTGTTCTCATATAGTAAATTAGTAGGTCTCCTTTCAAACAATTCACAAAATCAGTCTGAAGTAACTAAAAAAGACTGAAAAAGAATTTCCATCACCTGCTGTCCTGTGATAGTGCTCAACTGATGTAATGACGTACAATGGCTAGAGAAAATATGGGAATCATCAAAGTGCAAAGCTACAATGTGAAATATATATACAGATATGTGCAATGCATGATGGTTGTTGTGATTAGAACTCTGCACGAAAGTTCACTGAAGCTCAACCAATGAGCAATGTCAACTACATTTGCCAATGAGATGAGGGCGTCATGGAAAGAAATCAAACGCATAGAATCGTGTTTATGAGTAATGAAGTACTTTTACTAAATGACTGTATTTAAGTACCATTTTTACAACAATAGCAGCTAAAATATAACTGAAACACACCAGAGAATAGTTGCATTTATTGAAAACGAAAAACTAAAACATTGCATTGGCAAAAGTATTCAGACCCTTTACTCAGTACTTAGTTGAAGCACCTAAATTTGGGGATTTTCTGCCCATTCAGATGATGAGCAGTTCCTTGTTTCCTCCATACATGAAGCTTAGAATTGAGGGGAAAAAGTTCACTGTTGGTTTCATCAGACCAGAGAATCTTATTTCTCACAGTCTGAGAGCCCTTTGGGTGCTTTTTCTTCAAACTCCAGGCAGGCTTTCATGTGTCTTTTACTGTGTAAAGGCTTCTGTCTGGTCACTCTGCCATGAAGCTCAGCTAGGCAGGGTGCCACACTGATGGCTGACCTTCTGGAAGATTCTCCCATCTGCACACCGGATCTTTAGAGCTCAGCCTGAACGACCATTCAGTTCTTGGGTTCTTATGGACCTTGGGCTCTTAGGAACTTTCAGTGCAGCAGAACTTTTTTGTTGTCCAGATCTGTGCAACCATACAATCCTGTCTCTGAGCTCTACAGGCAGTTATTTCCTCCTCATGGCTTGGTATTTGCTCTGAAATGCATTGTTAGCTGTGAGACCTTATGTAGACAGGCGTGTTTCTTTCCAAACGATGTCCAATTAACTGATTGTATCACAGGTGGACTCCAATCAAGGTTTGTCATAGCAACTGGTCGGAATGTTTAATAAATGTGAAAAAAATAATTTGCAAAAAAAATGTTATTTATTGGACTGTGGTAGCCTAGTGGATAAGGTACTGGACTATGGATCAGAAGGTCCAGGGTTCAAATCCCACCTCTGCCAAGCTGCCACTGTTGGGTCCTTGAGCCTTTAACCCACAACTGCTTGGATTGTAACATTGAATCAATTGTAAGTCGCTCTGGATAAGGGTGTCTGCTAAATGCTGTAAATGTAAATGTATTTTGTTTCCACTTTCTCATTATGGGGTAGTGAGTGCAGACTGATGAATGAAAATTCTATTTTTCTATTTTCTATTCTATTTCTATTTTATTTTTATTTTTATTTTTATTTTAGCACAAGGTCTCAACATAACAAAATGTGAAAAAAGAGAAAGGGTCTGAAGACTTTCCGATTGCACTGTATATCCAAATCCCCTCTATAACAAATAATCAGGAAATCCTACAAATTAAAATTCCACACAAAGTCAGCTCGTATCCACGTGAACAAATGTACATGATGTTTGGAACTGCTTTGTTGTTTCCACCTACATTTTCTACTAACCTGACCTTTCATTATAATTTTGTTCAGTGGTAAAATATAGGATAATTCACTGGTCAAAGCATGCTGTGTTACAGCAGTTTACATTTTGATCTTCTTATTTACTGTACACACCTGCACTTACAGCACACACACATACACACAAACATACACATAAACTGTTTTATTGTGAGGATTTTCCACTGACATAATATTACTGTTCCAAATTAATGCTATACCCACACCTAAACCTAACAAAAAATTGCGGTTGTGGCTTGCATGGTGGCTCAGTCGCTTCACAGCGAGCAAGTCCTGGGTCCAGGTGAAGTGCTTTGGGTCTTTCTGTGTCGAGTCTACATGTCCTCCCCATGTCTGTGTGGGTTTACTCTGGGTACTCCAGTTTCCTCCCACTGTCCAAAGACATGCATGTTAGGCTAATTAGTGTCCCTACTGTGCCCCTAGTGTCTGAGTGTATGGGTGCACGTGTCCTGTGATGGACAGGTGCCCTGTCTGTGGTTGTTCCCTGTGCCACCGGATAAGTACCGACTGTCCCGCGACCCTTATCAGCCTTATTAAAAGGTTAAGAAAATTAATTAATAAATGAAGGAATTTTCCTTGTCCGAAAATATGGTCTTTGCTGATGACATACATTCAGCCCAAACTACAACCTCCCATCACCACACACGCACTATACACAGTCTCGTGACATCCATATAAATCACATAAACTACATAGCACTCCGATACATTTTGTGTGAGATACAGTTGGATATGGTTTGGAATGAATGAATTTAGAAACAGGACAGAGAGTGAGCAAGACCAGCACGCCTGTCGCTTTCTCTCCCTTTGATCAGTTCAAAAGAAGATGGACCATTCACAAAAAGCACATGCTTCACAGCTTCCTTTGCTGGTCTGGATGCACTTGAGATCAGACACGGTCACATATCCGCACCCGACCACCGAGATCCTTGATGAGAAACACATTTAATGAACCTGAATCTGCCTGGAATAACATTCAAATTCAATCAAGTTAAGGTACATCAATACATCCAATCTACACTGTGCTATCTGTAATCATGTTAGTGTTTTATCGACAGTACCTCTGCAATGGAAGGATAACACCGAACAGGCAGCAAGGAGAAGGACACTATTATGGAGGCTGTTATTTTCATCTGCACCCACACACACTCACACTGCAGTACTGACATTCAAGCTCACCCAAAAAAGTCCTCACGGATTAGCTGTAATTCCATCCTACCATCGCTACACCTTCTGCCAGGCCCACATAATCCTGTGTGTACGAGTACTTAAGGCATCTGGTCTTTCATTTACTGCCAAATTAGCAAAAAACTAAATTATTCTCTACTTGTCTCCTTGGTGGGTTTGTCAGAATGTAAGCTTATCGCCCAGGAGAGGTTGCTGACAAAAATGGGACAGTGTATAGTGTGAAGTCTAGAGTGTATAGTGTAAACTCATTAATTTGTGCCCAGCCCACCCACAACCTGAAACAGACATAATAAAATAAGAAGTGCGTGTAGAATACTCAATGAAAATAGGAAAACAGGAATGTACATTTAGCATGAAATCAGACCTAAGTGAATTGTTATTCAATAGAGAAGGTCAAATAGGCTTTCATGCTTTCTTACCTGCTTATGATAAGAAGGAAGACTATAGAGCCCAGAGGGCTGCATGAAAGCATGGCTGCTGGAGTTTCAAGCGGCTGTCTGTGAAGAGAAACAAAAAGTGAAAGAAGGAACTCTTTATCATGTGCAGCGAGTAGTGATAATGGTACAGGGACAGTTTTATTGAATCTGCCAAAAGCTTGAGCATTAAATAAGATACGATTTAATAAGACTTTCACAATGCTTTTACAATAATACATGTGATATATAAATACTGCTTATAGGGGAGTAGTTTGCATGGTAAAAAGTACAATTATTCTTTACATACTATGACTGCAACATCAGCTCCAGAATAATAGGTACACCTTGGAAAGATGTGCAAATGAATTATGAGAACATCTTTGCGGTTAGTTGGTTTAATGTCACATTGAAAGAAATGACTCCAAGTTTCTCCGACGTTTCTGAAGCAGTTATTTTGTTAGATATTTAAAAAGCACAAAACCACATAAAACTTCACTATTTACTTATTGTACTGGGTGGATTTAGGTATACTATAATTCTTGGATTACTATACAGTGGTGCTTGTAAGTTTGTGAACCCTTTAGGATTTTCTGGATTTCATGACATGACCTAAAACATCATCAAATTTTCATAAAAGTCCTAAAAGTAAATAACGTGAGCCCAATTGAACAAATGAGAGAAAAATATTAGATTTATTATATTTATTTGTTGAGAGAAATTATTCAAATGTATGTGAACAATTAATTTGAAGGTGAAAATAGAATATGCTGTTTTCAATCAATGGAGTAACAGTCAGGTGCGAGTGAGGACATTGTTGTATTTAAATATGAGGGATCTGTCAGATCTTCAAATCGGAGTCTAATCTTAAAAACATATGTTTGTGGAAATGTATCATGGTACAAACAAACAAGCTTTCTGAAGACCTAAGAAAAACACCTGTTGGAAAATATTACAAAACCTTCTCTAAAGAGTTTGCACTTCTCCTGTTACGGTTTCACCAATAAAAACCAGGCGAACTGTGTAAAAGAAAATAAAAAGGCTTTTAGGACTCAATCACAGTTAGCTCCAGATGGAAATAGTGAATCAAAAAATCTAAATAAATAAAAAGACACTAAGAAGATGAAAGCAAACTGAGACGTAGTACCCTGCCACAGGTACAGTGGGGAAAAAAAGTATTTAGTCAGCCACTGATTGTGCAAGTTCTCCTACTTAGAAGATGAGAGAGGTCTGTAATTTTCATCATAGGTACACTTCAAAACTATGAGAGACAAAATGAGAAAAAAAAATCCAGGAAAATCACATTGTAGGATTTTTAAGGAATTTAATTGTAAATTATGGTGGAAAATAAGTATTTGGTCAATAAATTTGGTTCAGCTCAATACTTTGTAACATAACCTTTGTTGGCAATGACAGAGGTCAAACGTTTCCTGTAAGTCTTCACCAGGTGTTGGCACACACTGTAGCTGGTATTTTGGCCCATTCCTCCATGCAGATCTCCTCTAGAGCAGTGATGTTTTGGGGTAACAGGGGACTTTCAACTCCCCCTCCACAAATTTTCTATGGGGCTGAGGTCTGGAGACTGGCTAGGCCACTCCAGGACCTTGAAATGCTTTTTCCGTAGCCACTCCTTCGTTGCCTGAGCGGTGTGTGTTTGGGATCATTGTCATGCTGGAAGACCCAGCCACGTTTCATCTTCAATGCTCTAACTGATGGTTTTTTTTGGCTTAAAATCTCACGATACATGGCCCTGTTCATTCTTCCCATAACACGGATCAGTCGTCCTGTTCCCTTTGCAGAAAAACAGCCCCAAGGCATGAGGTTTCCACCCACATGCTTCACAGTAGGTATGGTGTTCTTGG
Organism: Ancistrus triradiatus; assembly: GCA_025084515.1. Classification (NCBI taxonomy): domain Eukaryota; kingdom Metazoa; phylum Chordata; class Actinopteri; order Siluriformes; family Loricariidae; genus Ancistrus; species Ancistrus triradiatus. Next base: position 24,517 of record JAJAGP010003831.1, on the reverse strand, counting down.
GATGCGACTCAGCAGCCTTTTTCCTCCAGTTGAGTTTTTACCAAAAAGTTCTATTTTGGTTTCATCTGACCACATGATCTCCCAATCCTTAGCTACCCCTTTTCAGAAATTCATTCATTTTCCTCATAAATATTTGAGATTTGTTCTGTGTCTTCTATTAACAATGCTAATGAACGAGTTGAACATTAACTTTCAAAGTTGAAAAGCCTCCTTCTTGATTTCAAATGAATATTTTCTGTACAGATTAAACCGCATTTCCCTGTGCTTGGTGGTAAGAGCTATACTGTTGGAAAGAAAACAGCAATTGTTGAAGACACACCTCGGTTGGAATTCCAGGCTGGGTTTACAATGTGAAGGTCAGCAGTGGACAGCAACAGTATGTGTCTGTGTTGTTGGTGCAGAATCACATGCAGTGACAAAGGCAAAGCACCAACATAAACTGCAAGGAAGAACGGCCTAACAATCTACTTCCATCTTGCTATGTAAGCTTTACAGATAACAGAAATGATTAGTGCAGTTGACATTGACTCTACATCACTAGATTTCATTTTTGAGCTTTATTTTTTATTTTTGACTCTTTTAAAATACAAAATATGAGATAGTAATACATACCAGGAACACCAGAGGCCTTGCCTTCCCAGTTTTACATAGTATTATTCTTTCATTTCTAATATATAAAAATAGCTTTTTGGCTTTGTTCCCCACACACTAACTGATGTACATTATAATCTTCCTCTTTTCATTCTTCGTGCCATTCCCCATTGTCCCCATACTCACGTACCAATTAGTCTTACCTACACTAAAGCCTTGGATTTAATTTCCCTGACTATATATTCCCTGGACAATAGTTTTTTAGTTTGATATTATATAATATAATATATGTGTAGCATATATGTATTATAGTATATACAATGTTGTACAGTATATACAATATTCAGGTTTGCTCAAAATGCCCACCCCAACATACTGATCTAAAAACTAAAGTTACTAAACAATAGCTAAGTTACCTGGAAGTTAATTAGCCACACATTCACACAGCATCCAACTATGGTTACATGAAGTCTCATTAAAGTGTCAATCATTGTAGCGATGCATATATAACATGTAGTAGAGACTAGCTTTCATTTACTGCATATTCATACATTGTCCAAATAATGACATCACTACATTCTACAGTCTAATCTTAATGTACAGACTCAAAAACAACAAAACAACAATTTCCTAAGCTTTTGGACAGAATATCTGGAATTATCTTCATATAACAATGCATAGAGTTCTGTTAATATGATTATGATTATGGCTGTGCTCCATTAATTCCCTCCATGAGTCTCTGACATTACACTACACTATTAGCCATTATTGTAAATAAATAAATGTGGACATATTTTTAAATGCCCACCAACCCCCCTGTACATTTGGTGCCCGAGGACAGGGAGGTAGTGGAAGGCTGAAGCTGCAGTCAAGTATGCTAAAGTATGAATGCACCATTATGTATTGGTGGGCCAATTGGCCAAGGGAAGGGTTTCAGGGACGGTGAAGTTTCCTGTTTGGCAAAGCATACAGAAAGAAGCATAAAAGGCTCATCCAGGAGCAGATTAAGAGCTGTGGAGGAGTGGACCAGCAGAGCAGTAACAATTAGCCATTAAGTTGCTTGGATGAAATGAGAGCAGGTTCTAGAGTGCAGGAACAAGTTTCCCATCCAGGCAGCCCTCCTCCTAAGCCCATATATCCTGCATTGCTTGGGCTACAACTAGCATGCCTTCTTTGGTGCAGGACAGGTACTCTTGAGCATATCCTGAGTTCCAGCCTAAGAGCTCTCGCTGATGGTCACTATCAGTGGTGGCATGATCCGGTCCTCTGTACAATAATTGATATCATTAATTATTATTACTTCACCATTACCATTACTTCAGCACTCTCAACATCTGCCAGAAGACAGGACTGATCAGTAACACCATACACATTGTCAAAGAGGAACAAGGACCATCAAAAACCATTAGAAAGTGACCAACCTGCTCTTCAGGCACAAAAATTTCAGAGACAAAATTTTTACCGGATGTTATATTGTGGTCTGTCTCATTGAAGCCTTCATGGTTGAGCTCACTGTGTTGAGGCAGAGAAGTATAAAGTGGTAGTTGTTTTAACTTTCCATCAAAAAAGGAGCTAGATTAGTTTTTTTTTTTCTATTTCATCCTTTCCTGTCCTCGTCCTGACCTCAGTAGCCTTTCCTGATACTCACTGGGTGCAGGTGGGGGGCACAACCCTAAACTCTAAAGGTAAAGATAAACAGTAAAGGTAAACATGTCAGATCTTTCTATCAATGTGGGAACATTTGGTGCTTACAGTACTATATGTATGAACTTAAACAACGCACAGACACGCACTCACTCACTCAAACTAGTATACTTTACAGATGCCAGCTTACTGAATGTCGGAATCTGAAGAACCTCATGCAGACACAGTGAAAATGAGCTGTGAGGTGACAGTGATAACCACTGCCCGAACCTGATGTCCTGATTATTTTAGTAATTTATTACTTTATATTCTTCTGATGCCGACCTCAGACTCTGCCTGTGTGGAGTCTGCATATTCTCCCCATGTCTGTGTGGGTTTACTCCGGGTATTCTTGATTCCTCCCACATTTCAAAGACATGCGTGTTAGGCTAACTGGAGTCTCTAAAGTGCCCTTAGTGTGTGAGTGTGTGACTGTATGCACCATACGATGGTATGGTGTCCTATCTAGGGTTCCTTGCTAGAGACCGACTTTCCCATGACTTTGATCAAGGATTAAGTAGATATGAAAATGAATGAATGAGTGTTCTGTTGCCAAGAAAATTAGGACTAAGGCACAGTCAGTCAGAAATGAGAGTTGGATGAGGTACGTCTTGATATTTCTTAATTGTCACTTGATTGGGGGATTGTTTTATTAAATGATGTACAAAATTGTTACAGCTTATGAAATTAAATAAAGTGATTACATGCTTGGTTTCCTTTTATTTTGCTGTCTATGAATCATCATTTATTTTTCAATCTCACAACAAATTAAAGAACTCTATCCTTTAATTGAAGTACATTTATTAAAGTAAATAACATTTCATAAAAAGTATATAGTGGTGGCCAAAAGACTGAGACTACTAGTGAAAATCTTTGGATGGATCTTTGTGGAGAAGATTCACACTGCAAAAGGATAATGACTTCAAACATACCCCAGAGCTTTGTGAACACTTGTGAAGAATAAGAGCAAGCAGTGCTGACTGTCAAGGGACATTCCTCCAGTTACCTGACTTAACCCATCAAGAATTTATGAAGTACCTACATACGATAACTGCATATGATACACGATAACTGCATATTCAAAATTGTTCATGTCCAATGAAATAATGTAGAACATGTCTGGAAAAGGATGAAAGTTTATTTTGCCCCCACACACAGTGAGAAGGTGGGTTAGAGAGGGATATATTTCTTCAAATAACACCAAAGACCTAATTTTTGGGTCACCAGTCCTCAAAATCTACAATTAGATGCAACCACCATGCCAACAAACCATCTGGAGGCTACAGCTGGGTCATGACTGAATCTTCTAGCAAAATCAAACCATGTGTCCAAATGCACATAAAAAGATTCACTTAGCGGAGAATAAACTTGAATAAACATGGTCATTCTAGCCCCCTGTGCTGAAGTAAGTATTTGGTCAAAAACAAACGTTCAACTCAGTACTGTGTAACATATCCTTTGTTGGCAATGGACAGAGGTCCCCCCCCCCCCCCCCCAAACGTTTTCCTGTAAGTCTTCACCAGGTTTTTTTGCACACACCTGTAGCTGGTATTTTGGCCCATTTCCTCCATGCAGATCTCCTCTAGAGCAGTGATGTTTCAACTCCCTCCACACATTTTCTATGGGGTTGAGGTCTGGAGACTGGCTAGGCCCACTCCAGACCTTGAAATGCTTTTTACCGAGCCACTCTCCTTCGTGCCCGAGCGGTGTTTTTGGGATCATTGTCATGCTGGAAGCCACGTTTCATCTCTTCAAATGCTCTCACTGATGGAAGGAGGTTTTGGGCTTAAAATCCACGATACAATGGCCCCAAACATTCTTCTTCCCTAAACACGGATCAGTCGTCCTGTCCCCCTCTGCAGAAAAACAGCCCCAAAGCATGATGTTTCCACCCCCCTGCTTCACAGTAGGTATGGTGTTCTTGGGATGAGACTCAGCATCCTTTTTTCCTCCAGTTGAGTTTTTTTACTAAACAGATCTGACCACATGATATTCTCCCAATCCTCTTCAGAATGAAACTGGACATGTACTGACTTAAGCAGGGAGACTCGCCTGGCACTGCAGGATCTGAGTCCCTCTTGGCGTAGTGGTGTTACTGATGGTAGTCTTTGTTACTTTGGTCCCAGCCTCTCTGCAGGTCATTCATCAGGTCCCTCCGTGTAAGTTCTGGGATTTTTGCTCAGCATTACCATGATCATTTTAACCCCACGGGATGAGATCTTGCGTGGGGCCCCAGATCGAGGGAAATTATCAATGGTCTTGTATGTCTTCCATTTTCTTACAATTGCTCCCACAGTTTGATTTATTCACACCACCCTGCTTGCCTATTGTAGATTCACTCTTCCCAATCCTGATGCAGGTCTACAATTTTTTTTCCTGGTGTCCTTCAACAGCTCTTTGGTCTTGGCCATGGTTGAGTTTGGAGTCTGACTGTTTTTGAGGCTGTGGACAGGTGTCTTTTTTTTATACAGATAACGAGGTCAAACAGGTGCCATTAATACAATTAACTAGTGGAGGACAGAAAGAGCTTCTTAAAGAAGAAGTTACAGTTCTGTGAGAGCCAGAAATCTTTCTTGTTTGTGGGTGACCAAATACTTATTTTCCACCATGATTTACAATTAAATACTTTAAAAAATCCTACAAATGTGATTTCCCTGAATTTTTTTTAAAATCATTTGGTCTCTCTCATAGTTTAAGTGTACCTATGATGAAAATTACAGACCTCTCTCAGTTTTCTAAGTCAGAGAACTTGCACAATCAGTGGCTGACTAAATACTTTTTTGCTCCACTGTATATATATATTTTGACCCAAGTTGCTTCTTTCGGGCTTGTTTCCATACGCCTGGTTGCTTACTTCTGTCACGAGATCTGGCAACACCAAAGGTGCTTTGGTTCGCTACAAGCATAGTCTCGTACAGTCAGGTTTGTTGTTTATTTTTGGATCATGTCTAAAACAACTCTCAAATTACAAAATGTCATAATCATTAAATAAAGGCAAAACCTTTTACTTGCTGCTGAATTTTAAGTATTGAAAAATATTGTTCCAAATTTACTTCCATACAAGCAGTCTTGGCTTTTCTCATGCATACACATGCTGGCATGATCCATAGAGCTGTGCTTCTTTTCCCAGATGCCTCAGAGCACTGTCAAAGCTGTCTGTTCACCATGCCTTCCCACACACATCTCATCTCTAACTTCAGAGCATTTTATTTGATTTTTTTTATTTATTATTTTATTTTTAGGCTGTTAGCGCTTACTGCCCGCCAGCTCTGCTCATGAAGTGTGCAGGAGACTGCGGGGGGTTGATCAAGAAAAGCTGAGCTGTTAATAAACACATAGAGCAAAACTTCCTGCGAATCAGATTTACAAAAGTCAGCCCAGGGTCAGGTGTACAGGCGAATGTGTGACGTCGGAGGATTCTGTCTTTTTCTGCTTTAGTGATTTGACTCAGGCCCCTAAACCTCAGTTACCAAAACCCTTTCATTACATGGCAGACATAAACTTTTAAAGATACATTATTAAAATATTTATGACTGATTTTCTCTGCAAAATGTTATGTTCTTATCTACATCTAACAACAGCTGCAAGTGAGTTGATAAGCTTGGGGTTGTTCTGGAAAAATCTCCCTAATGGTCCCATCTTTCTTTCATCCTTTCCTTTTGTTCTTTATCTACTAATGTGACTCATTGTTCATCAGGCAGCATTTGGGCTGGGGGACAGAGAAATCTTTCATTTAGTATGACAGTTGACATGGGGAGCAAAGACCTTGGAGTAGAGCTGCTGACCAAAGGCAAGGCATAGCCCAGTGCTGCTCCCATGAAAAACCACTAGTCCTCCCTGTCCATATTAATCACAGTGCTCAGCCTCTGCCATTGACCTTCCAGAGACACGTGCATTGTTCCACCATGTTGCCTATCTCTAACTTTCATAATTAATAAGCAAAAATGTGCCTAAGGAGTTATTTCTTCTCTTTGATATTTTCTTGCTGACTTCCGAAAGCTGACAGTAAAGGTATGAAAGACAGATCCTGAGAATCTAGGTCAGAAGAAAATGCATGATATCTATAAACATCTCTCTTCCACTTTTAGTTTAAAGCCTATGGTAACCTTCTAAATATATTCTCATGTGCCCTGAACGACTTGCTCCATTAATAATTCCGGTAACAGCTGCATATTGACTCGACATCTTAAATGGAACATAATATTAAAATTCAATTGAAATGAAATAATATTTGTCTATCTCCAGTAATCCACATTATAAGTACACAAATTGGATTATTGTTTTTACATTGCTTTAGACAAACCTGATTATTTCATGGATCAATTCCAGTTACAGTATCTGATGAATTCCCACACAGACACATCTCATTCTACTGAGAATTAGACATTTATTAGGTAATCACCTGAACCAAATTTGATTTAGTGAGGGAAAGTACATGATACACGAAAGCTGTTAACCTTTCAAGTTATTTCCAACATCAGTATTATTTGCATTATTAAAATGTGAAAAAACTGCATCTTCTTTGCTTTTGTAACCAGTCATTATTTACAGTGAATAAATTCTCTTGTCATTGCTGTCCAAAAATAACAATTATTTGGAATCTGTCAGTAATTTATCGAATAAAACAAAAATGTTCCATTTCACTCCGACAGATACAGTACCAACAAACAGTAAAAACAGAGAAACTGATAATTTTGCAGTGGTCTCTCTGCAATTTCCATAATATGTAAATTAAGTCATTACGCCTTATGTCTACTGGCAAATGCAATCCTGCAGCAAGAATGACAAAAGAACATCCTGTTTGTGCAACAGGCCCAGATTAGGTGGCTATTACACTATCAGAAAAAAAACTGTACAGTACATATTTTTGCTCATAAAACGTAGAAACAATGAAGATGTATCCTCAGATCAAATAATGTGTTGATGTAACGATATAACTCTACAATTATGTTAATGTAACTCATTCATTTCTCGTCAGTAACCACTTTATCCTGGTTTATCTAACTAGGTGTGCTGCATATCCCAAAGTACAATATACCATGGTCAGGACACCGGAACATCACAGAGCATCAAACACTCACACCTTGGGGCAATTTAAAGTAGTCAGTTCAGTTACTGCCATCTTTTCTGTCAGTTGGAAACTGGAGTCCTGAAACCCTTCCAAATGTAGGGAGAAGTCAAAACTATTGGCAGTAACTAAAGGCAAGGATTAAACCAGTGTCCCTGGAGTTGTGTGACACAGACACAGCCTGCTGTGCCACTGTGCCTCACTATTTATCTAACTATAGATATAAAAGGCTTGAGGATAAGGGACCAATGTCAAGCATATTATCTGTTTTCTGAGAGAACAGTGTTTAGCTTGAGGACTTCCATAATCATAAGTCTGTCTTTCAGCCTTAATTTATTATGTAAGCTGACTTTCAAAAATGTCCATACACCATCCAAGCCAACTAGAGTTGCCAGTGGCAAAGAAAACTTACTAAGGTGCATAAGTACGAAACCTTGACAGGAAACAGGCTCAAATACGAAACCTATCCTTTAATGGCTAAGGCAAGGTAACAATTCCTTGTATAGCAGAATATATTTTAATCAAGCAATAGTGGTGTATAAGACATGAACCTTACACAATATGGCCAAATGTATATGGATACACTTTCTAACTGGTGATCTATTTTATTTCACCCACACTTACCGCTATTATGACTCATAATTCATAATATGACTCATGATTCATAAAATGACACATACATGCCTGGAGTCTCCACAGACAAACAGCGGTAGTACAGGTGTGTGCCATTTAACGTCCGCATTATGTTCTGCGAAACAGGACAGTGACTAAAAGGACACTGACCAGACTTTACCATACAGTCACAAGGTAGTTTAGATACCTTGCACATACTGTATTGTTTTAAACAATAATTAAGCAATAATACACGATAGGGAGCACTAAAATGTAACAATAAATGGCAATAACAGAACTGTGGTGTAATCGCAATAATACTTGAGGTTCATGCCATAACGTGAGCTATTGGCACTGGTGTGCTCCTGCCACGTGCATATCACGTTATAGCATGAACTTCGTGTATTATTGCGATTATACCACAGTTCTGTTATTGCCATTTATTGTTACATTTTAGACAAAGAGGACGAAAAATCAATTTGTTTATCAACATTACGCAAGGTAAAATAGTTCCAATGCCCTTCAGTCATTATAGTCGAGGAACATACTTTCCCAATAACTGTTTATTATACAGACAATAAACACAAATTTATTGATTGATAAGTTTCAATCTATTAAAAATAGTTTATTTACATTCAGTAAATGAAATGGGTCTGATTTATAATACAAGCTGTTACTATTATACCAACAGAGCAAACGTGAGTGGTAACGAAAGTCTAGGATACTAATTTCTGTTACTTGATTAGTGATTATAAATTTGCAAAATGAAGCTATTAATGTCAATATTATCAATCAGAAATGTGAAGGGAGAGTTAGAGCATCAGCAGCTTCATTGGGTTAAGAGCTGGACTCATCAGGTGAATGACATGAATGAACCTCTGATTAGCCATGGATGGTGTTTGAAGACGCAGAGTTGTCACCAGCAAAGAAGAAAATAAGAAAGAATGAAGGTGATCGAACCAGTGAAACTCTCCCTTTACATTTCTGACTGATATATAAAAATAGCGCAGAAGCTGTACTAAAACGGACTTCAGTGTTGTGGCTCTTCAGCTGAACTGTCATTATATTGAGAGAATAGGATATTTACTGTACTGACTGTTTTTCTAATTTTCAGAACACCCAGGTTCTGAACACTCAGGCAATCACATTGCGGGGTCGGAACTAACTGTGGTATAACATTCATTAAAACACAATATGAAAACATTTAGTACAGTACTGTACTGTACAATACAGTAATTCTTACCTCTGTATTGTTTATAAAATTTGAAACTTACCAATAATAAAAACAAAAGGAACCTTGTTTTCTGCTTTCAAGACTGTGATTCTCTTTTCTATCAACAGGTGTCACAAGGATTCACTCGTACTAGTTTTCTGACTAGCTGCTAATTAAACAGCGTGTACCTGAACATTAGTATGCATTGTACTGAACGCCTCTTTGTCTCTCATTACGAATCTTTCATAGATTTCTGCCTCCCCAAGAAGACACTTTACTACTTGTGTTGTTGCCTGACAGCTCCAGAGACTCTGGTTCATAAGCCTGGCTGTGACTGTGTGGAGTCTGCATGTTGTCCCCGTGTCTGGGTGGGTTTCACCTGGGTACTCTGTACTCACCTGGGTCTGTCCCACTTTCCAATCGCAGGCTTTATAGCTTAGCTGGTCTTTCTAAATTGTCCCAGTGTGAGTGTGCATGTGCCCTGCGAACCGAATGACACCCTGTATAGGTTTGGTTCCCAGCTTGCACCCTGTCCTGCCAGTATACCCTGACACCTACATTGGATGCAAGTGAACTTTTGAGATCTTGGTAGGTTGGCACAGAGCCCTGACCATCAGACAGCTCTGCGATGAATTACAGCACCAACACTGAGACAGGGCTTACTTTCACACATCAGTGCCTGACCCCACAGTCATGTTCCAAAATCTAGTGAGAAGCCTTCTCAGATAAATAAAGGCAGTTGTAGCAGCGAACATTGAAATACAAAGATATAAAGTCGCCCATTTGGTACAAAAAAAATGGTTGGCGTCCTTTCTTGTTTTTAATGCTAGACGGTCCAAATCGCAGTGATTTGCACCTGTTGTCACCTCAGCCCACCTGTTAAAGATCATCCAAAATTTCTGAGCACATCGGGTTTCTTTCAAATACAGTAGATCAAATCCATGCACATATTTTTATTAGCAGAAGGAGAACCTAATGTAGATGCGATCTTTATGCAGTTTGGAGCGTTACATAAAGGGAGACAAGTGTTACATAAATCTGGGGCTCTAGGATACCCCCTAAAATAGTACACATTCACCTGTGTGCGATATCAATGTATTCAGATAAATTAACAATCTTTTACTGAAATCTTAACAGCTTGTGCAAGATTAGTCTTTAAAATGACGTTCAGCAGGGCGTATACAACAGGTTACGCCAAAGACATAAATATGGATATAGCGTGTAAAGTTAACCAGATATCGTAGCTTCAGTAAATAATGTAATACAGTGCGTAATTCATACTTACATTTAAGTCGAATAACGAAGCGTTCATCTAGCTCAATGCGTCATTGCTTTCAGCCATTTGTTTCTTCCATTTTTTATAAAATCCCGTTATTTTTCCTTAACAATATAAAACTGGAACTCTGTATCACAGATGTTCGCGTAAACTACTGTTCGCATCTGGTATGAGCCGGAGAATCAGCGTTCACTTTCGCTCCGTGCGCTCAGAGCGGCTTCAGTGTACAGAGCTAACCGCATACTAGCATACTAAAGAGTATGCCAAACGGTCTCCCGTATTTGCTAACACTACTGTATACTAGCGTGCTCAGAAGTATGTCAGAAGAGTCTGCAATCAAAACACCTTTACTGTACCAGGTAGTCTCCAGTCAGTGGAACACGATCATCTATCATAACGTTACGTTCAAATAGTGTGCCATTGCAATACCAAAATTGTGTATTGCATGGCACCAATGGTACATACCAGGGGCGGTTCTAGACTGTTTCTAGACTACTTGTTATACCGAGGCACAGAATTTAGAGGGACACAAGTGTACCCCTCTGCTTGCCAATCAGCAGAGCTGTGCATAAAAAATAAGCCTGTTAACTAAATGTATTTAGGCTAACACTAAATTGGGCGCTAGACTGCCATGGATGAGAAATGAACAAATGAACTCTAGATTATGATTTTAATTTGCATTCATTTTGTTTATGCTAATGTAACTGTATAATTTACTAATGTAAAAGAATACGCTGGATCTTGTTTATACACGTACTCCCCAATATACAATGAGATACATTCCGACAAATCTATCGTGAGCTGAATTTACGTAAACCGAGAAGTTAATATATACTGTAATTATCAAAAGCGTAGCATACATTAAACATCAGACAGGCCTGGACATGTACTGGCTTAAGCAGGGGGACACGCCTGGCACTGCAGGCTCTCAGCGTAGTGTGTTACTGATGGTAGCCTTTGTTACTTTGGTCCCAGCTCTCTGCAGGTCATTCATCAGGTCCCTACGTGTAGTTCTGGGATTTTTGCCCACCATTGTCATGATCATTTTGACCCCAAGGATGAGATCTTGCGTGGAGCCCCAAATTGAGGGAGATTATCAATGGTCTTGTATGTCTTACAATTGCTCCCACAGTTGATTTATTCACACCAACCTGCTTGACTATTGTAGATTCACTCTTCCCAGCCTGGTGCAGGTCTACAATTTTTTTCCTGGTGCCCTTCGACAGCTCTTTGGTCTTGAGTTTGGAGTCTGACTGTTTGAGGCTGTGGACAGGTGTCTGTTATACCGATTACGAGGTCAAACCGGTGCCATTAATACAGGTAACAAGTGGAGAACAGAAGAGCTTCTTAAAGAAGAAGTTACAGTTCTGTGAGAGAAATCTATCGTCAGCTGAATTTATCGTAAACCGAGGAGTTAATATATACTGTAATTATCAAAAGCGTAGCATACATCAAACATGCTTAAAAAACAACTGGGACAACACCTTTAGCTCACTACATTTCCCAGCACTCAGCATTCCCACGGAGTGACTTCCTACATTGTGCTGAACAGTTCTTCTGTGGAGTTTTTCAAGAGACCCTCATCTGGTCCCTCAACACCAGAACCATAACCAAGAAAGCCCAGCTGCATCTGTATTTATGGCAAAGGCTGAGGAAAGCTCATCTCCCACCTCCAATCCTCACCACATTGTATAAGGGAACTACAGTAGAAGCCTTAGTTTAAAAATAAGAGACACATTTTTTCACCACACAGATTCACTGGTCACCCCCATTCTTCCACGGTCAGGGTCGAAGGGCCTTTCACTAGAGAAGACAGAGAAGGTACGCACATTACTGTTTACATCACTGTACGTAAGTATGCAAACGGTGTACTAGGGGTGTCACAATACACATAGTAGTATTCCATTTTTTTGATACGGGGGTTTTGAAACTATACGAGCTGTGAATCAAATACATTAAGATTGTTTTTTTATTTGCTGAGCCGTTCATCAACAACCACTACTGAGGTGCAGTCATCCGTATAGCAGGAGAGCCATCCGCAGTTCTAGACAAACAGCGACATCTAGCGGCAGGTTGTGTAACACTTGATCAAAGATTCAAGTCCCTGCTCCATCTAGATACTGTAAGTAAGGAAAGAACATATAATCTCACCACAAAGATCTTAAGCATTGGGCAGCATCAGAAACAGGTAAGCTTGATGCTGTTAATGTGAGGAAACAGAAACTTAAATATAATAAATACGTTTTCATAATTTATCTCTATAGCGCAAACCCAGAGAGACAATGGAGACAAATCCTTCAGAAGAGTGTGTGGACCCTGAGGTGCCTGAACCATACCTTTCAAAAAAGAAATCAGCAATGGCAGAGTTCTTTGGTGATTTTTTTTGTTTAACCCCAGCAAAGCAAGCCATTTTCCAACTTGCAGAGCAGGAACTTGTATTGGCGTCCTTGATCTCTACATTAAAATGGGAATTAAAATCAAATTTCTTTCTTAATTTTGTATCGAAACTATATTGCATCGTGGAGTAAAAACAGCAATATGAACAGTATCGTATCGTGAAATTTCTGTATCGTTGCACACCTACTGTGCACTTTACTCTCCAGCCATCTAGGAAAATATATGGATGTGTATATGTATATGTATATGAGTGTGTGTGTGCATGTAAGATATGATGGGTTGGTACCCTGTCTAATTTTGTGTGCCCTGTGCTGCTGGCTAGCCACCAGGTGTCCCGAGATCCTGACCAGGCTTAATCAGAAAATCAATTAATGAATGAATGATGAAATATTTATTTTTTCAAAGAATATATGTGATTAATGTGAAGCAATGGTATAATCAATGTATGATCAGTATTCTGTTTTGAGATGTTATTTTAATGTTTAAGAAACAATATTATGTGAATGATGTACAGATTAACTGAGGAAAAATAAGGGGATTCCAAAACTAGTTGAAGGACAATTGGAAAATCATGATATTATCTTGAAGATAATGGAAGTCAATATGAAACTTTGATGATTAAAATTGACATGTGAACATGCTCAGTTTCTCAGTTCCTACTCTCGAGACCAACTCGCTTATTGCCTGATTCCTGACAATCAATAGACCTATTGGTTTTTCTGCTACCTGAGTGTTGAGGTGGATTTCCATAACGCTGGTAGCATTTTTACCATTTTCCCTTTCTTATTACTGTGACATCCTGTTTACTCTATAAATTCGTAATGTAGGACCATTCAAAGGTCTGTCAGACTACCAGAAAAATCATCTTATATCTTCTAAGATATCTTCAGCTAGCATTCAACCACAACAACTGAAGCTAAGTACAGTACCAGTCTATTTTATGATTAATTCATTGTTTTCAATATGGTTTGTTTCCTGTGCATGTTTAGTTATTCTTCCTCCATCATTAGAGATTTTATCTGTGATAGGTATAGACTAGTCTGACGGAGAATATTGAGGTTTTAGAGCCACACATCCATTAGCTATAGATGTATGGTCGGAGAAAGTCTGGATGTCACAGGTGTAGACATTGAAGTGCCAGCTTCGGTTCAGTTTGAGAAAAGGATGATACTGCAGTAAGATACTTGCTTATTTGATTTGTTAAATGATTGAACTCCACCAAGATTAATTAATAATATAGACAATTTTGGTTAACATTACCACACTTTATTACAGTTGATCCAAAGTCAAAGCAATCACAAGCGATGTACCTCTACAATTATGTTAATTAAACTCATTCATATACCTCTTCAGTAACTTCTTTATCCTTGTTTATCTCAATGAATGTGAAGCATGAAAGGAAAACTGAGTGAAGTGCAGGAATACATTACAGGTAATAAGCCCTGGACAAGGTACCAGTACCTTACAGGGAATCACAAACTCAGAGCTATGAGATTTTGTGTGTGTGTGTGTGTGTGTGTGTGTGTGTGTGTGTGTGTGTGTGTGTGAAAACTGGAGTCTCTAGAGGAAACCCATGTAGACAAAGGAAAAACACAAAAATATTGGCACCAACTGCAGGCAAAGATCAAACCCTCATCCCTACAGCTTTAGCTTAAAATATGCCTTAATAGTCAACAAACAGTGGGACACTAGTGTATGCTATCAGACTAAATTCCAGACTATTTCCAAAAACAGTGTGGCACCAGTGGCGTACATACTCTCATGCTAAAAATAATGTCAAAATCCTCCACCCTCTATGACACACTAGTGTAGACAACTGTACACATGAGCATGCCAAAATAACATGGCATCAGTTGCACACAGTTGTGCATTACAACACTAAAGAGTTCATGGCACACTTTCTAAATACTTCTATTACATTGCTAGTATACTATACAGGATGATTAAAATCATTCACCACTACATGCATGCATGCACACTGTGTACAGTGTGTGAAGTAATGTTATCTGAAGTGATCCTTAAGCAGAATGTTATTTAATGTATTGTCGTTGATGGCAAAAATTCATATACATAATCTAGCAAATAGTTCTGATGGATTTAACCCCCATTTCTAATAAACAGTTTCAAGAGACATGTTGCATTTGTTTATTTTTTTAGTAGAATCTAGTCTTCAATCGAAGTCCAAAATTCATTACTGTGGCATGACTTGACTAGCACACCAATATCAAACCAACATTCCAGTACAACATTGTGCTAGGGTCACTCAGTGTTCTGGGAAGTTCCCTATATGGCCTGACTTTATGATGATGTCGACACCCAAGAAAGCTCAAGATTTAGTCACAAACATCATTGATAACACATCACTACAAAAAAGCCACTCGAGCAGTAAAGGTCACCAAGCATCAGTGAGCCCAAACAGAATATAAAACCACATGTGCAATGTTTTGTAAAGTTAAAAATAGGTTCAAGGGGTGCTGCTGTGACATAGCCGGCTTATGCACAGTAGATATCTGGGTTCACTTCCCAGCAGTGCATGCCAGTAGGGTCGGGGGTCACATGCAGATGGAATTGGCTATGTTCAAGGAAGTGAAGGCCAGTTGGGGAGTTGATGCAACAGTCACCTCTACCAGCCGCTGTGATGGACTAGTGTCCTGTTTAGGGCAAGCTTTTCCTGTGGTCTGCAGGGATAGTGTTCACTTAAAACAACCACACAACTGGGTTTGTTTGTTTTTAACTTTGCTGGTGTGTGTGTTAGGGTTAGGATTGTGTATTGTGCAATCTGGTTATGTGCAAATTGCGTTTTTAATTGGCAGGCAAAAGTGTTTGGAAAGACATATTCATCTACAAATATGCTACACGCCATTTTCTATATTTCTATTAAAAGTCTTTCAGCACAGTTATAGTGCCATCTAGAGACATGCAGCCCAGTCCATATGCATATACTGTATATTCACCAAATCAGCAATAACATTAAAACGATCGCCCCAGCATAGTTTAGGTCCCCCTCATGTCTCCAAGGCTATTTTCCATTGACGTTGTTCTGTGGTATTTGGTACCATGATAGCAGCAGATCATTTTAAGTTATGTACTCTGAGAGTCATGGCCTCCATGGATCTGACTTGTTTGTGCATCACATCTTAAAAATGTTCGGTTATATTGAGATATGGGGAATTTGGAGGCCAAATGGAAGAGACCACTGCCATTAGGGAATGCCATTGCCATGAAGGAGTGTACTTGGTCCACAACAATGTTTAGATAGGTGCTACACCTATGCCAAGACCCATGGTTTCCAAGCAGTTATTCAGTGAACACTGAAACATCAGAGAATGTTATTGTATCCAGAAAAAAACAGCATTTAATTGATGTAAATTAGTTCGAGAAAAAAGTCCTTCATTAAGAAATAATTATTTTTAACAAAAGGACGAGAACAATGATTTGCACCCTTGAATTTCATATTCAGTAGAAATTCAAAACATGTAACTGAACTATAAAGCTTATAGTTTGGATGCATATTGTTTGATTCTTTGTTTGTTACCATCATGAGCAGTGAAAGTGAGTATCCGATTAAATGAGTATCTGAGGAGAGAGTGAGAGAATTCACCCCAAGTAGGCCATGACTTTTCAATTAACTCCTACAGCACTTTCCTACATACCGGTATATATCATATCATTCAAGCAAGACCAATCTATCACAGCGGAGGCACATACAGCAATGTATCATAAGCTCTGTACTTAAATAACACCCACTAATACTATCAGCTGCTGGAGAATATGTGGACTACAAGATACAGGCAGGGTAAAGTAGCCGGTGGTGAAAAAAGCATTGGTTGGGTCCCTGTTGCCCCTGTATGCTCTTTGTAAGCTGGACAAAGATGAAGCTAGGGGTTTGATGCTGAAAGCTATTACTGTGAAAAGCTCCCAGTGAGAGAGAGTACCATATGGCCCTGCCTCCAGCCACATGGACTTGTTTACAGATGAACGACTCATGACTTATATAAGGAAATGACAGAGTAGGAGCCCAAGTGATGGGTGGGTGGATTGGCCAGGGGTTCATGGAAGTCTGGTGCTGTGTTACTAAATATTGGCAGAGTCCTTACCTCCATCCGCTGCCTCCACTGTTTCGTATAATGACAGCTGGCTTCAGCTCTGAACTCAGTGCTGTAGCTTGCAATACTGAGCCATATATAGGGAATCTATATTTGTCTCTACAAGAAGCTCTGGTTCCATGTTTTCTGTTTTCATAGTTTTCCTTCTAGGCAGAATCAACCACAATTATATTTACAAATTTACATTTTTCAAGCTTACATTTACAGTCTTCTTCAGAATTATTGGCATAATTAGTAAAGATGAGTAAAAATGACTAGTAATGAGACAATTACTAGTAATGACAATTTATGACTAGTAATGAGATAAAAACTACATTTATGATGTGATTTCAAACAACAAGTCAACAGGTGATTATAATCATAATGTAGTACAAAAGCAGTATCAATGACAGACTGAGTCTTTGAGGAGTAAAGATGGGCAGATGATCTCCATTGGTCAACAAATGTGTGAGAAAATTATTGAAATGTTTAAAAACTATTTACCTCAAAGAAAGACTGAAAGGGATTTACATATTTCAGTCCTATTTTTTCTTTTTTGACTTGTTTTGCGTTGTCTTGCTGATAAATGCATGGACATCCCTGGAAAAGATGTCATCTTGAAGGAATTACTGTTGCTCTAGATCTCAATGTGCTTTTCTGTATTGATGCTGCCATCAAAGAAGTGTAAATGACTTTTGCCAAAGGCCCCAACCTCATACCATGACAAACCCTGGCTTTTGGACTTGTTGCTGTTAGCATTCTGGATGGTCCTTTTTGTCTTTGCTCTAGAGCACACAGCTTGCAGTTCTTCCAAAAAAACATCTGGAATACTGATTGGTCTGACCACAATACATATTTCTACTGTGTGCTGGTCCATCCCAGATGCCTCTGAGTCCAGAGAAGTCGATTCCACTTCTGGACATTGTTAATGAAAGGGTTCTTTTTTGCACAGTTTTTTGCACAAAGTTTTAAGTGGCATTTGTGAATGTAACTCTGTAATGTAGTGCTTGATAAAAGTTTGATAAAGTAATCCCTTGCCCATGTGATTCTATCATCTATTGATGAATGACAGTTCTTGATGCAGTGCCGTCTGAGGGAGCACAGATCACGGATCTTCAGTTTTGTCTTGAGTCCTTTATGCAATGAAATTCTTCCAGATTCCTTGGTTTGTTTAATGATATTATTCACTTTACAGGGAGAAGTATGTAAATCCCTCCCGCTATTTCTTTGTGGAACATTGATCTCACACATTTGTTGATAAACTCTGCCCATCTTTGCTCCTCAGAGACTCAGCCTTTCATTGATACCAAATCATGATTATAATCACCTGTTGACATCACCTGTTTAAAATCACATCATTTAGGGTTTTTTTTTTACCTCATTACTAGTCCTAAATTGCCCCTGTCCCAACCTTTTTCGAAATGTGTTGCTGATGAGTGATGGTTAACCAAGGGAGCTATTATAATACCAGTGTGAGGTGTTCACATATTTTAGCATGGACCATGACTCTAGAAGCAGCATTCTGAATGAGTTGTAAAGGACGGAGTGTTTTGGAGGGAAGACCATAGAGTAGCTATTACAATAATCCAGCCGGTAAGTAACAAAACCATGGACCAGTAACTCAGCCACCTCAGGGGACAGAAGTGGATGGAGTCGAGTAATGTTGCAAAGCTGAAAAAAGCACACCTAGACAGAGATTTAATATGTGGCTCAACGGACAGGACAGGACCGAACAGGACACGAAGGTAACGAGTAGTGGCAGAGGCGATGGCAGAGATATTACCAATAGTAAGAACCAGAGCAGAAAGAGAGGAAACCACATATTTTCTGCCAATAAGTAGAAACTCAGGCTTATGTGCATTCAAAAGCAGGAAATTTGCACGTAGCCAGCGTTCAGGTCATGGATACACCTGCCAAGAGAGGGAGGTGGCAATGAGCTAGCGGGTTTTTAAGCTGAAAAACCTAGGTGTCATCGCATAGCAGTGGATGTAAGCATAGCATGCATGTAACTGGCTATAACATTAGGATGTTTACACAACGAAAAATGTAATTTTGCCTGGACTCCTTGATCAGGATACAAGGTATGAGGAAGGTTTAAATGAAAATCTGTCTGCTTCTTCTAAGAAGCTTTTAGGAGGTGGTGCTCTATCTTCTAGTGAATCTGAATCCCCACAAAAATGGCCACAGAGGGTGTGAGCCATCCCAGTCACCTGACATTAACCCCAGTGAAAACCTTTGAGGTGATCTGGACAGGACAACTGACAGTTGGGTCACCTAGGCCCACTGATGTACAAGAGCAATAAAGGCTATCTTAACTGATCTAACAGAATTGCTACTGTGGTACAAGTCACAGAAATGTTTTATGTTGCATATGACAATAATCTGTCACAACACACAGTACTATGAGGCTGAACAGCTGGAGGCCAGAGTGCTAACCATGGAAACCCCTATCAAACTTAATTCATTCATTCATTCACTTTCCTGACCTTGGGAAATGGAAGAAAATCATCTGGTCCATTAAGTCCAGTTTTATTTCTTAACAATGCTGAGAGCACATTTTATTAAGTTTTAAAGTTGTTTAGACCCTATGTTTAAAAAAAAGCCTACCACCATACATTTGCTTTTGTGATGGCCTTACTTTGTCTCAGATGAGGAAATTATGAGCTCTCAAAAAGCATTACAGCAATTCTACAGCTTAATATACAGTCATCCACAAATAAATAAGGCATCCAGATAGAAATGTCGAATTGCTGCAAACCTCGGCATGCAGTTACATCATAGGCAGACACAGTGGTGCTTGAAGGTTTGTGAACCGTTGAATGTTCTATATTTCTGCGTAAATATAACCTAAAACATCATCGGATTTTCACACAAGTCCTAAAAGTAGATAAAGAGAACCCAGTTAAACAAATGAGACAAAAATATTGCACTTGGTCATTTATTTATTGAGGAAAATGATCCAATATTACATATTAGTGAGTGGCAAAAGTATGTGAACCTCTAGGTTTAGCAGTTAATCTGAAGGTGAAATTGTTTTCAGTCAATGGGATGACAATCAGGTGTGAGGGGGCACCCTGTTTTATTTAAAGAACAGGGATCTATCAAAGTCTGCTCTTCACAACACGTTTGTGGAAGTGTACATGGCACGAACAAAGCAGATTTCTGAGGACCTCAGAAAAAGAGTTGTTGATGCTCATCATTCTGGAAAAGGTTACAAAACCATCTCTAAAGAGTTTGGACTCCACCAATCCACAGTCAGGCAGATTGTGTACAAATGGAGTAAATTCAAGACCATTATTACCCTCCCAAGGAGTGGTCGACCAACAAAGATCACTCCAAGAGCAAGGCGTGTCACATAGGACCCCAGGGTAACTTCTAAGCAACTGAAGGCCTCTCTCACATTGCCTAATGTTAATGTTCATGAGTCCACCATCAGAACAACACTGAACAACAATGGTGTGCATGGCAGAGTTGCAAGGAGAAAGTCACTGCTCTCCAAAAAGAACATTGCTGCTCATCTGCAGTTTGCTAAAGATCACATGGACAAGCCAGAAGGCTATTGGAAGAATGTTTTATGGACAGATGAGAGCAAAATATAACTTTTTGGTTTAAAAGAAAAGCGTTATGTGTGGAGAAAGGAAAACGCTGCATTCCAGCATAAGAACCTTATCCCATTTGTGAAACATGGTGGTGGTAGTATCATGGTTTGGGCCTGTTTGCTGCATCTGGGCCTAGGACGTCTTGCCATCATTGATGGAACAATGAATTGAATTATATCAGAGATTCTAAAGGAAAATGTCAGGACATCTGTCCATGAACTGAAATCTCAAGAGGAAGGTGGGTCATGCAGCAAGACAGCACCTAAGCACACAAGCGTTCTACCAAAGAATGGTTAAAAGAAGAATTGAGTTCATGTTTTAGAAGGCCACCAGTCAAAGTCCTGACCTTAATCCAATCAAACTGTGGTGGAAGAGACCTGAAGTGAGCAGTTAATGTGAGGAAACCCACCAACATCCCAGAGCTGAAGCTGTTCTGTACGGAGGAATGGGCTAAAATTCCTGCAAGGAAAGGTTACAGGAAAGGTTTAGTTGCAGTTATTGCTGCACAGGGGGGTCACACCAGATACTGAAAGCAAAGGTTCACATACTTTTGTCACTCACTAATATGTAATATTGGATCATTTTCCTCAGTAAACAAATGACCAAGTATAATATTTTTGTCTAGTTTGTTTAACTGGGTTCTCTTTATCTACTTTTAGAACTTATGGGAAAATCTGATGATCATTTTTATGCAGAATATAGAAGATTCTAAAGGGTTCACAAACTTGCACCACTGTATGTTTAGCTGAGTCTACAGGTTTATCCTGCAAATGCACATGTTTAGTGCTCACATGTTTTAGGTGTGCTGGTTTCATGCTCTTGCTGCTGAGAATCTGCCAGCACACAAACCATTGTGATCTTGGATTTTCCTGTGTTCCACTATAAGTGAGTCCCAAACATAACCTTTCAATTGTACCATCTCGTAGTGCTTTTTCTTCAACTAGCTCTGCCTCCTATGTCTAAAATAGCATCGGCTGATGCAGGGGAGGGCAATTAATTAACTTTATCTTCAATGCATTCAACAGTCCTTTTTGATTTACCAGTTTGGGTTCACTGCTCCTGGCATCTGCAACCTTCAGCAATGATAAAATAATAAGGACCTGAAGCGAGCAGTGTCAGGAAACCCACCAACATCCCAGAGCTGAAGCTGTTTGGCTAAAATTTGGTGTGCAGGACTGATCAACAGTTACAGGAAATGTTTAGTTGGATATGTAATATGTAATACTGGATCATTTTCTCAATAAATAAATGATCAAGTATAATATTTTTGTCTCATTTGTTTAACTGGGTTCTCTTTGTCTACTTTTAGGATTTGTGTGAAAATCTGATGATGTTTTAGGTCATATTTATGCAGAAATACAGAAAATTCTAAAGGGCTCACAAACTTTCAAGCACCACTGTATGTTTCGTTGAGCTATTAGTGATATTTGTTGGTCGACCACTCCTGAGGAGGGTAACAATGGTCTTGAATTTCCTCCATCTGTACACAATCTGTCTGACTGTGGATTGGTGGAGTTCAAACTCTTTAGAGATGGTTTTATAACATTTCCCAGCCTGATGAGCATCAACAACTCTTTTTCTGAGCTCCTCAGAAATCTCCTTTGTTCGTACCATGATACACTTCCACAAACATGTTGTGAAGAGCAGACTTTGATAGATCCCTGTTCTTTAAATAAAACAGGGTGCCCACTCACACCTGATTGTCATCCCATTGACTGAAAACACCTGACTCTAATTTCACCTTCAAATTGACTGCTAATCCTACAGGTTCACATACTTTTGCCACTCACTAACATGTAATAATATTTTTGTCTCATTTGTTCAACTGGGTTCTCCTTATCTACTTTTAATACTTGTGTGAAAATATGATCATATTTTTGCAGAAATATAGAACATTCTAAAGGGTTCACAAACCTTCAAGCACCACTGTACAGTACATCCTGCGGCCACACATGTTGCCTCTCATGGCAGGGCTTCCAATTGCCATTTTTCAGCAGGATAATGCTCACCCGCACACAGCAAGTGTTTCCCAAAAATGTCTCCATTAGATGAAAACACTTCTTTGGCCTGTCCAGTCACCAGATTTATTGCCAATCAAGCCTTTATGGGACCAGCTGGGGCGCCAGCTTGCAGCTTCAACTATGTGTGTTGAGGATCTACAGGCCCAGCTGTGGGCAAATATGTCATAGAGGCATGTCTATCAGGCAACGGTCTCTCACCAAGATACTAGCCAAAAATAGCTTCTGAGACCCTTTTATAGAGCAGCAGGGGAAGCATTTGACACCCTCTTGTGGCAAGACCCAGTGACTAATCAGACCACACCTGTAATCATTTACAGATCTTCCAGGAGCATAACTGCATGCCGAGTTTTGCAGCTATCTGACATTTCCATATGGTTGCTTTATTTATTTGTCAATTAGTGTATATATTGAACAGCACCAGTACATTGTATTAGGTCACTTTATTAAAATGAGATATCTTTGAAATGTATCTGTATTATGGATTGGATGGATTTAAACAAATGTGCTAATTAGCAGTGTTTGGGTTGTCAGTGACTAAATAAATAAATTGTTTCCTTTCTCTAGCATTTCTATGTAAATTTAGTTTATTTAGATTTTCCTAAAAATTGTAGTAGCTGTAATATGAGCTAACAAGCCCTTCTGTTAACTATGCAGCACTACAGACAAACTTCTGTTGTAGCAAACATAGCTGTGTCGGACTTAACTGCCTATATCTCTGACTTTTGCTTGGCTTGACTTAGCTTGTTTTGCTTAAGCATACAAGACTATCTATTTAAATCACTCAAGTAATTAGGTTAACCAGAAAGATTTGATTGTTTTAGTAGTGTCTTTTGATAGAGTGGTCTGGTACAGGTACTGATGCAGGTAGTTGCTCACCCACAGATGTAGACAAGGGTGTGTTATTGTGGGTACTAATTGGCTGAGTTGTTCAGGGTGAGTGGATTAAGGCTCAAGGCTCACAACCTACGCTGTAAAAAAGTCTCACCAACTTAAAAAATCTTAGTGACCTGTTACACCTAATAATTTTTTTAATATTTTTTTTATTAAGTTCTGTGAAATGCACATTTTAAGTTCTGCTCACAACCCAAAAGTCCTACCAACTAAAACACATAAGTTGTGTCAGTTTTATATATTTTTAGTGTTTTATTTTTATTATATGAATCTAGTTGATCCAACAATATATTTTTGTTCTGCCAACTACATTTGTTTAGTTCAGTTTAATTAATAATCCGTATCAAAGTTGACCAAGTTTTGAATTTTATGCTGTATCAAATAAATGCAAAGTATATTGAGCAAGTGAACACGGCATAGCAAACGTAAATTCATAATAAATGCATTTTATTTGCACATGTAAGAACATTTAATACCTTTAACATTCAACAGTGATAAAACACATCACCAGGCAGCTGCTTTAAAAATAAAACAAATAATTTAAATATTGAAAAGGTCTCTTAGTTGCAACATCACAGCAAGTCCTGAAATGAATCTCTGTTTATATCCCATGCTATTTTTCTCCAACTTCTTGTTACCATTGTTGATACATTCAGGGAATTGAGTCTCTGCCAGCCTGCTAATGATGAAGTCTGTAGTCCTTGAACCTGAGGTCCCTCTGCTGTGTCGAGAATTGGAGTAATGTTACTGCAGTGGTTTTCCACCTAGTGTATGAAGATACAAACAATATAAATATTGACAACTTAAACAAGTGCCTGCAAGTATTCCTCTTAAGCTTATAGAGTAATCATGTAGTACTTCTATTACATCGGTCAGTGAGATTACCTCAGAGCGAGTCGTATATTCATATTATATTCTTTCATTGTTTCATTATTGCTTGTTACAGGTGAAGTGTAATTACAAAAAAAAACAAAAACAAGTTTTTTATTTTTAAAAAATCATAAAGATGAAATCCAGGGGGGTCTGGATGCATGATTTAAGGTGGAACAGTAAACTTTGACTAGTTGTAAAGGTGTTCATA